>JAFIDM010000007.1:48505541-48524739 GCA_023159025.1 Thereuonema tuberculata
TAACTGATTTTGATGAGAAATTCATTGTCGTGAAATAGCTGCTATCTGATTTTTTTTCACTGTTCAGCCAGCTTTAGCCATCTTTAGATAGAAGTTTGTGTTAAATGGGTTCAACAGTGATGCCAGTTACTACGATATAAATCAAACGATATATATTACTCTTGCCAGCGGTTGCCAATGATACAAAGCAAACTTCACAAAGTAGTAAATAAAGTGATTGCAGTGCCATGACAAATAATACGCATTGCTTTTTCTGAAGAATAAGAGTGAGAGAATCCTTGTTAAATGATGGATTGGTAACTGCACACGAGGAACTTTTCATACTGTACTGAGGTGTAAGATTATCTCATGATGTGCAATCAATTAAAAAAAAATGGAAATATGCCAAAATACAGATTTACATCATTTCCAGTGGTTATTACATTCAGGACATTTTATATTTATTAGTGCTTCCAAACTTTCAGTGTTCCTGGGAGGATATCACACAGGCAGCTGCTAAACGGAATATCTAAGGCAAAATTATTCATGGATTCTTATGGCCATGAATATTCCAGTTTTTGTGAAATGTCTCCAAAAAATAATACTAGCTGTCTCCAAGTTATAATAGCTATTCTATCATTATAAAGTTATCTCTCACCAAATCATACTAGCTTTTCGCCAATTAAACTCTTAATTTCCTCAGTTAACACAGCTTTTCCCAGGTGATACTACCATTCATCCTTTTACACTAACTATGCCCCAATAACACTTGATTTCTCCAAATTTTATTAGCCGTGTCCAAGTTACAGTGGTTGTCCTGAATTATTATCTGCAACTCCTCCAGGTAATCTTGCTTTCTCCTAGTTCAACTAACTACATCCAGTTATTTTAACTTCCTCTCATTTTTACAAGATTTCCACCACTTAATGTCTTCAACTTATAGTAGTAAAATATGGCCGTGCTGGCGTGGTCGTGCGGTCTCGGCGGCGGCCAGCCGTGGCGTCCAATGCGCCAGTACCTGGGTTCGAATCCCGGTCGTGGCATGGTTGTTTCATTCGTCTTCTTCTGTGTGTTGTGTCTGCTGGGGACCCGAAATCTGCTCTGTAGGTAGTGGTCCCCATTTGTCTTCTATATGTTACAGGCTATAGTAGTAAAATATGGTTCTTTTCAACTTCTACCTTTCATTAGATAGTTGTAGCTTTCTATCAACAAAACTAGATTCCCGAAATTATTCAAACTTTCCTCCTAGTTATTATAACTTTTTCCCACTTTTAACTAGCTATCCAAATTTAGAGAAATCTTTCAAGATGTCATTCTCTAAGTTACAATAACGGTCTTAAAGTTAAAATTGATAACTTCTGTGCCAGGTAATACTAGCTTTCTTCCAGATAAATTAACTTTTCTCCAAATTGTATTTCCTTTCAACCATTTATGCTGAATTTTTCCAAATTATAGTATCTGTCTCCAAGTTATAGTGTCTGTCCAAACTTTATAATTGTTATCTTCAACTTCTGTCTCTTCAGAAAATAATGCTTTCCGAAGTTACACTAACTTTCTGGTGACATTAACCTTCTCTCACTTATTGTACATGCCCATCATTTTAAGTAGCACCAATTATACAAGGTTATTGAAAATGATTGTCAGGGTTTTAAAAAAATCACCACACACAGTACAATTGACATACGAAGATGATATCTTGTTTATTGTGTAAGAAAACTCAAGTTACAGACATGCATTATAAATGCTCAACATGGGTCACTCTGCAAACATCAATATGATAGTCCAGTTCTGACCACACAGACTCCAGCGTATCAGTGGTGGTCTAGATACACATCTTCAGTTCCAGGATGGTTGGAGGTAGAGGGGGGACAAAGACGTGATCCTTTATGTAGACCCAGGGAAAAAAATCATATGGTACTGAGTCCGGTGAACGGAGTGGCCACGATAGGAGATTCTCATTACCTGCGCCCAATCCAGCACTGTGGTATGTGCTGGTTTAAAACTGCCCTGACATCTCATTGGAATTGGGGTGGAGCACCATCCTGTTGTATGAAATCAGTGCTGTCATCACTCAGCTGGGGTAGAAGCCATTCAGTGACCATATAGAGGTAAATCATTCCTGTTACTGTCTGCTCTACGAAAGATAAAAGGGCCATACACCCTAAATTTGGAAACAGCACAGAACACATTGACCTTGGGAGGTGCATGCTCATGATGAACAAAATGATGGGGATTTTCCATCCTCTAAATTCTGACATTGTGTCGATTGAATTTTCCACACATGAAACCACTAAATTTCATCACTAAAAACAAGCCTGTCACAAAAACCATCTGCTTCCATCAATTGTTGTAGTTCCATGCAAAAAGTTCTCTGTGGTGGTGGTCATCGGGTGTTAGCTTGCAGCAGCATTAGGCGGTGTGGCTTTATTTGTAGGTTGCGGGATGTTGAGTTCCCTGCTGCCTCTCACTTGATTTGATAGGACTATGTAGGAAGGCTGATCTGATCTGATCCAGTTTCTTTTCAGATATGGAGGGACACCCACTGCTTTTTTACATACACAGGCAACTCGTCTCCACAAATTGTGCATACCACTTGCGAATGGAATTGTCGGAGGGAGGATCCTTCCAAAATTTCATACGAAACTGCTATTGAGCAATGGTAACAGAATGACTGTTAAGATATTCAAGAGTGCAAAACGCCTTCTTCCTGCCGTTGGCCGACATTTGCAATCGGTACTCCTGGCAGGCAGCTGCGGAACTACTGCGACTAAATGTCTAACTTGTTGAGTTTTCTTACACAATAAACAAGGTAATCGCCTTCGTATCTCATTTCTACTATGTATGGTGATCGTTTAAAACCCCTGACAATCATTTTGAATAACCCTGTATTTCATGTTTCCAAAGTATACTATCTTGAAATTATAATTTGCTCTCTAACTTCTTTCTGTCTCCAACTGAAGATATCCAAGTAATCTTAGAAATGTTGTCTTCAACTTTTTTCTAGCTCTCACCAGGAAATAATGACTTTTCCCCACAAAGATTAACTTTCATTTAATAAAGCTGAGTAGATTTACCATCTCGAATATTCTTCCTGATGAATTTTAAGAATTCAATTAATCACAGATTAGTCTATCCATAAAAAGATATGCTAATCTTGTATTTCAGGCTGTTGATCACTTCCTGAGAGGTAAATAATGGATGAATCCATTGTTTTAAGGATGCTAAGAAGATTCATTCATTCTTTCATTTGTTACAATATCTTCATTTTGGTCTTTGGGTGACTTTGGGTGAAAATAATTGTTTGGTTCCGTATTGCTCTACTTCTCTTGAACTTTAAAAAAGCTAATTGAATTAAACAAAAACACACTTATAAAAGTAAAGAAACAAACCCTCAATCGTTGGAAAGGAGACCAACCGAAAAACCTCTCTGTCTTCCAAGGCCGAGGGGCCCTGACCTTTCTTCTATCCCCGAAATCTCGAAATGTGTAGAATAGACCTATTTTGTTTCGATTTTTAGCGGCCCCTAGGTTACAGCTTGCCTGTTAAACAGGGAACCGTTCTTGCTTTTAAGCTTTCTGTATGTCACATTCTGTAGTGGCCAGATGGTTACATATATATTAGATTGAAACCTTCACCATTGTGTTCAGCATCAAAAATTTTAGGCTTTTTTTGTAAGATGGCCTGATGAGAGGACCTAGCCTCCCCCTCCCTGAGATTATTAAACTGATGTGTTTTCTTTAAAAGATCGGATCCCTAATTTGGTCCACCCTGAACTCCTCTTGTTCAGATTGCTGTACTTTTACCTTGAATTTTAATAATATTAAACAAAGTTAAAATCGATTACCTCCTAATTACATCTCTTTAACTTCTCCTATCTCTTTCCAACCAATACTGGCTTCCTTACAGTAATAATAGTTCCCTCAGGTTTTACTGACTTTCTTCTGTTTATTGTATCTTTACTCCACTTTTACCAGCTCTCCAAAACATATACTTAAGGTCTGCAAATTATACGTGCTGATCTACATTCAAAGTTACAATTAATGTCTTCAACTTCTCCAATCTCCACCAGTTAATACTAGCGTTCTTCAGTTACTTGTAGTTTCACTCATTTATATTACCTTTCGCCCAATTATATGTTCTTCATTAATTAAGCACATACATATCCAAATTCTATTAGCAGTCTCCCAGGTACAGTAGCTGGCATAATGAAAGAATTGTTATGAACTCCTATCTTGCCTGGTAATTCTTGTTTTGTATGTGTTGAAGTAGTTCTCCGTTAAGGAGATAGTGGAAATACTAATCAAGGCCCCAAAAACCTAGTTAGGGTTGGGAGTTTTCCTTCTCATCTTGGAATAGATGCTGAAGGGGTTTTTCCTTGCTTTCCTCAGGAAACCATTGTGAATGGCTTCAAACCTGAAGAAACAAACAAACACAGGTAAGGACGTAAACAAACATGCCAAAGCTGGAATTGGAACCCAGGATGAGACATATCAGCCTCGTGACAGGCCAACGTCTAAGGCTGTGCCTGAACTGCTAATATTTGTCTTACTCCAGTAAAATTAAATCCCACCCAAAACACTTCGTGTAAATTAAGTTGCCAAGACTTACATGACATAATGCTTTCACTGTTAAAAAGATATGAGATCTCATGTAGAGCCAAGCCCCTAACTCAACGAGGCCTAACTCTACAAGCCCCAACTCTAAAAACCCTATATCTTGGTCAAAAAGTATGCCTTGGCCGTTTCGTGGCTGTCGCACAGACAATCCCATGGAGTTATGTAAAGGATATGGAGTGTGCCAAGGCACACTTTTTGACCAAGATAGTAGGGTTTTTAGAGTTAGGCCCCTTGTAGAGTGAGGGGCTTGGCTCTAGATGAGATCTGATAACTTTTTAACAGTGAAAGCGTTATGAGCATCTTGGCAACGTATTTTACATGAAATGTTTTGGGTGAGATGAAATAGTTCCATGAAACGGCCAAGCCATACTTTTTGACCAAGATATAGGATTTTTAGAGTTAGGGCTTGTAGAGTTAGGCCTCGTAGAGTTAGGGGCTTGGCTCTACATGAGATCTCATATCTTTTTAACAGTGAAAGCATTATGACATGTGAGTCTTGGCAACTTAATTTACACGAAGTGTTTTGGGTGGGATTTCATTTCTTTTTGTAGGATGAGATCTGATAACTTTTTAACAATGAAAGCGTTATGAGCATGCGCTTCTTGGCAACCCCTTATTTTACATGAAATGTTTTGGGTGGGATTTCATTTCTTTTTGTAAGATGAGATCTGATAACTTTTTAACAGTGAAAGCGTTATGAGCATGTGAATCTTGACAACTTATTTTACATGAAATGTTTTGGGTGGGATTATCTATTACAACTAAATTTAGTTTTAAGATTATTTAGAAAATGGATTTTTTTCAATACCCTACTTTTCTGTTTTTCTATTGGTCAACTTGTATATACAAGCTGTTTGCACTTTTGTAAGAAATCACATTATTACACAGTATTATTTAAGCCGAAGCATTGAGGGTACGACGCATTTCAGATCTTAATAAAATCCAAAGTATAAAAGCTAGATAAATGAAACTTAGCGTATTTCATTAGTATGGTAACTGCATCTTATCCTGAAAATTTGAGCTCTCTAGTATTATCCAGGCCGAAGCTATGAGGGTTCGATAATACATAACCAGACCCCCCCTTTATGAGGGGTTGAAATGTGAAAGTTACGGATTTCTTAATTTTTTTGTTGTTTGTGTGCTAATCCTAACCTGCATACCAAATTTCAGCTTTCTAGGACTTCAGGAAGTACCCTAGAGGTTTTGATGATCATGAGTCAGTCAGTCAGTCAGTCAGTGAGTGAGTGACGGAATCGACGTATTTTAGGTGTTAATAAAATCCAAAGTATAAAAGCTAAATAAATGAAACTTAGCGTATTTCATTAGTCTGGTAACTGCATCATATCCTGAAAATTTGAGCTCTCTAGTATTATCTAGGCCGAAGCTATGAGGGTTCGAAAATACGACGAAACACTTCCAGAAAAGGTACGTAGTGCCCTTCCTGCCTTCGGCTCGTCTTGGCGGGGGCACTGCCGTGCCCCCAGATTCCCCTCATTTGTATCATTAGTTCACCATTTATACTCAACGTCTCTTATACTAGCTGTACTAAAGTTAAAATACTTGTCTATTCTTCTATCTGTCACTAGGTAATACTAGCTTTCTTCCAGGTTCATTAAAATCTTCTCTTACTTTTCTCAGCTGTCCACTACTTATACTTATCTCCAGATAATTGTGGCGTTCTCCAAATAAAAGTAATTGTCTCGTCTGTCTACAATTGTTATCTCTCTCATCAGATAGTACTATTTTTTTTTCCTAGTTAAATTAGCTTTCTTCCACTTTATTAAGTTTCTCTCATTTTCTTTACTATTCACTACTTAACGTTTGCCAATTATAGTAACTTTTTCCAATGTTGGAATTATTGTCTGTCACTTCTTCTATCTCTCTCCAGATAATACTAACTTTTCCAAGCTATACTTGTTTTTCACCATTTTTATTAACTGTCGCCGTTCCGTCATATCCTTTTGATCAAGGCAGTGTTCTTCCATGCAGCTGCCATGTCAGAACGTTGGATCCCCGGTGAGGGACTTGGAAGCTTCTTTCTTCTTCAGTGTTTGTTTCTCTTCGTTAAAGGATGGCAGAAGTCCTACATACAGTATTACCAACAGTGCCTTCTGGATTGATATCTAAACGACAGCAGCATTTCTTTTCCATCATGGAGTGTAATTCTCCATGACCAGTGATCCAAGATAAAAGAACAACAACTAGCTGTCCTACACTGATCCTCTCGTCTCGAACTCTAGTAGTTGTTCCAAAGTTAAAATTGTGATACCTTCTGCTATTCCTCGTCAGATAATATTATCTTTTTCCCTGTTTAACTAGCTTTTTAGTGTATTTCCAAAGGAAAAAAATATACACTATCACATTCTCTATCTGAACAGTGAGCCTGGGACCTTGTGAAATGCGCCGATCAGGGGTCCTAGATCACGAATATATATGCCATTCAAATTCTTCTTTCCACGATATATAAATATATATATATATGTATACATCTCTCTCTATCCCCATCACACGCCAGACTCGGCATACGGGGCGCAGGAGGTCAGGCTCCCAGCGTTTCCATGACCATGGGACGAAGTTGGGGCCGGGTGGTCAGCCTGGTGCCTGCCCGCCTAGAACCCGGGAAAGAAACCCAGTACCCATACGAGAGAGGGCTGGATAGGCCCTAGGACCGTTTGGAGGTGAAAGGAGCGTGGAAAAATCCCTTTCCTCCGCCGAGGCCGGGAATTGATCCCGCCACCTCCAACCCGCAGCTGAGCGCCCTGACCACTCGACTACCGGGCCCCTATATATATATATACTTACAGTATATATATTTTTCCACTTTTTGACGATTTTTTTCAATCTTCAAAACCTTAAACTCACATTGTTTTTAGAGCTTTTCGGGCATTGGTTAAACTACAAATAAGTAACAAAAAAGTCGAAATCTGTTCACAGGTGTTTAAAGGGGCGGGCCTTAGAAGTGGGACATGACCTCAAAGTTTAACATAGCTAACTGTCGTAAAATTTGAGCTTTTGAGCTAAAAACTTTTATGGATGTCAGATAGTCTTAAGAACTCGGCTGGTATTGTATTTCAACAAAATCGGATCACTGTTTCAAAATGGCGGCCTATAGAAATTCCCATTTTTTGACGTTTTTCCTATTTTAAAGCCTTATCTTTGTTATCACGTTGTTTTAGAGCTTAGTCCCCGAACGTTTTAGAGCTTTTAGGGCATTGGTTTAATTACTAATAAGTAACAAAAAAGTCGACATCTGTTCATGGTTTTTTTTTAGTGGGCGGGACTTAGAAGTGGGGCTTGACTTCAAAGTTCTGATGTGGATAACTGTCGTAAATTTCTTCTAAAACTTGAGCTTTTCATCTAAAACTTTTAAGAGTACTAGAAATTCTTAAGGATTCGGATGGAATTATCAATCACTACTCACAAATCTCAAGGTGGTACGCCTTTGGGAAATACACTTACCGCGGTGGATGCGCGGTAGAGATATTCTACTTTACACTGCCTCTCCCCAGTTACACTAGCTGTCTCCAATTCATTGTTTCGTACTTGCAGCAGCTATGTCCAAGTTTAAGTAGCTATGACAAATTATTATAATTATTATCTACTGTCTAAGTAATAATGACTTTAACTTAAGTCCATACTTCTGCCTTACAACGTCTTTTCTTATCATATCATATAATATTCAAAACACCTCCAACGCCAAATCCATAAAAAAAAATATATATAAAGGAATTTTCGGAAAATTTATTCTTTCCTTTGTTTTAAAATAACATATTTAACAATTTACAGATGTTAAATATTATCATGTCACACATCCTGGACATTGTTACGAAATAACCATCAAAACAATACTCCTTTCATATGCAAACTAATCTAAACTTTCCATTATAACATAATTACAACAATTTTATTCATTCTTTAAAAAGCCAATTCTGCAAATTTTACAATTTTGTGTTTCTTGTTTATAGGCTACTAGATAATGTTATATCTGTAGCCAATTTTACTGACTCTTTATTTAATTCTACCCCTTCATTTCTATTGATATTTTCATTCTTTGTATTCTTATAAATAAACTTTCATATTGATGCAATGTCAACGAGGAGCTATGACGTAATGTCGACGGACCTGGGAGAGACCTCCAAGAAAGACCCCGATTGCCAGTGTCGAAGGCCGTCCCGGATTGGCCAGTTATGCCGCGCCGTGATTGGCCAAGCCGGGAGGTCTCAGAATCCGAGATCGGCCTTGACGGACCGAAAAGGAAGCTCCGAGAGCGACCTGGATTTGAGAATCCGATCTTGTATATTATTAACCTGGATTTGAGAATCCGATCTTGTATATTATTAACCTGGATTTGAGAATCCGATATTTATAGCTTTGACCCGTTTTGTATTGTATATAAACTGTAATTAATTGTAAATAAATGTGTGTACATTATGCTGAACCTTTGACGTCAGTCTCTATCATTTTGACCACACATCAATATAGTATGAGTACGGAAATGAAAATGTTGTATTGTGAAAAAGATAGGAAAACAAGAAAAATTATTGAAAGTTTTCGTCTCAACCATTATTGTTGAAAGTTTATTTATAAGAAATACAAAGAATGAAAATATTTCTTTCTTTTTTTTTTTTTTTTTCAGTTACTTTAGATCTTTTTCATACTTGGGTTAAAATCTCAAATTTTTAAATATGATCCCACATGGCGATTTAAATTTTTTCCTAAATGCTTACATACTGTCCATTACTGTTAATCCTAGATTAATTTCGTTGGAATTTTTGGATTCGGTATAAAATATTCCTTTGGGAAACCAAATTTGGTTCTATTTGATTGATTAGGAGATGAGGTATTCAAGAAAATACATAAAATAAGGGGTGCAACACCTAAAAAAATCTATAACTTCAAAATTTATATCTCGGCAAATATTTAACCTAAAAATCCCACATTTTGCAGAATGTGTTATCTTATGATCCCTTACATGCAAATAAATTTTCATGAAAATCTGTGATGGTGTGGTGAAGTCATCAGGTGATCTGACGTGGAATGACTTAATGGTGAACTTACGGAAACAGGGGAATTGATAAACAGCCTACAGAGCATAAAACATTTGAACCTGTGTGATAATTTACTTGTTAAAAGAATTGACAACATACAAAGACCGATTTAAACATATTATAAAAATACTATTTTTTATAATATTTTATAATATATGTTTTAAGTTGGCGTTGTGTGTTGTCAGTTCTTTTAACCAGCCTATACAAAGCACATCGGAAGGCATCGCGTTGCTGGAAAAACAAACATCTCTGATGTTACTCAGAAATGGGAACAGGGCCATCAAAATAATGTTCCAGATAAGAACGGGCGTTGTGGTAATACTATTTCACCGTGATGCCTGTATGCATCGTGTATTTGACAAACATACAATAGATGTACATCAGATCTCTGTTGAATACACATACGACAATCACTCATTCCCAGGAAAAATCTTCACAGAAGACTACAGAACACCTGTCAGCCCTTTCTCAACAGATGACAGGTGAATGGCAGTCAGGACTATAGTAAATGTCTTCCAGCAGATGATTTGTGTATCGTCTGAGTGGGAACTTCTGGTTTGACAATGTCTTTAATGAATATTACTGTGGCCATTTGATTACCAGAATCTCCTTCTCAAATATCTGTAAGCAGTGCTCTTTTTAAAAAAAAAAAGGTGGTGGAACGCAAATAATTTTTTTTTTTTTTGCAATTTTATATAATATTTATAATACTATGAATACGGTGCACAAGCAGAACCATCATAATAATTTTATTGCCGTTTGCCGACCTGCTCTGCTCAACAGGGCGATTCTATTTGGACCAAACATCAATTTAAATAAAAATCCGTCGAAAAAAGGTGGTGGAATGCCGTTCCAATGCGTTCTATGACAAAAAGAGCACTGTCTGTAAGTCTGAGCAGTCCAGAACCATAAAAGCAAGTCTCTTTCCGGTTTTGTCAACACCGATACACTGCAAATATCTCGTCTCCAATTTATTTAGCAGTTTAATGGAACACTATCCTGATTTATAAAGGTTCACTTTGTGAGTGGCATAAATATACATGTTAATTGCAAATATATGTTTCCAAGACACTATAAACACTACAGAAGTTAGTGTAGAGCAAATGATGACACAGACGAATAGTTCCATAATGTTCTAATAGCACTTACTAATAATAGTATTGCACTCTGTATAGCAACAATTTAATTCCAATGACCTTTCGATTTCAAAGACATCATCATCTGCTCTCTTTATCTTACTGAATTACTAATTTCCTAATTGAGTTAATTTTGAGTGTTTCTTTTCCACTAGACTATAAAACGAAATTTTTTGATTTTGGATGTTGCAATATATAGGATGAATGTTTTTATCTGTCATCTTAAAAACTTGTCATTTACAGAAACTTTCTATTTCCGTTTCATGTAATAAAAACCCAAAATTTGCTAAAACTGCCAGGCTTTAATAAATGCTGAAACGTTCTTACCCCTTTCTCTTTATCATCACAATTTCTGTGACATCTAAGATTTCATTACCAGGAAAATCTACAATACTTTTCCTGGTCATATGTTTGATAATCCTGATAAAAAATAATTCCTACAATATATACAACTTTGTACTATTCATCACCTTTCTACTGCTCCGTCTCATATTTACCAACGATATCTCGCAGGACATTGTTGTCCTGCTCCTTCAGGCTCTATCTTACTATCGTTAACTGAAAGAGCTGGACAATGATGTTCTGCCGAATATCGTTTGGTAAATGTGAGACAGAGTAGTAGAAAGGTATTATCACAATTTTTCCTAAATGCTTACATACTTTCCATTACTACAAAACTGTTAATCCAATGTGAACATTAAATTTCGTTAAATTTTTGTTAATTTTAATTTTTAATTTTTGTTAAATTTCGTTGGAATTTTTGGATTCAGCTTAAAAAAAATACATGGGGAAAACAAATTTGGTTCCTTTTGATTGATTAGGAGATGAGATATTCAAGAATATACATAAAAAAAGGGACACAGCACCTAAAAAAATTAATAATTCAAAAATTCATGTCTCGGCAAATGTTTAATCTAAAAATCCCATATTTTGCTTAATATGTTATCTTACGACCTCTTACATGCAAATAAATTTTCAGGAACATCAGAGATTGTGTGGTGAACTGATCTGACATGGAATGACCCCATTGGAATCTGTTTGGGACTTGATTGGACAGTGTGTCTCCCATATCGAGGCACTGGCAACGAACTTTAACCAGTTTCGTTTGGTGAAGCGCAAAGTGCTGGCTTGTATTGCAGACAAGAAAGCTACACCGATATTTAATTTGAATACAAAGTTCACCTACCCCAACTCTTCTACAGAAAAGACCAATTGCCGGACAACTTTGGTAGGCACACTAAGGAGAGGATATGGAAGAGAATTATGCACAAAAATAATTTAGTTCCAATTTTCGCCACCAGGCGAAATGTGGCGCTGGTGCTGCGGTGTATATCTGTATTGTATGTACCTCATAGCTACAAAAGGTGCAGAACAAGGTTAACACGTTTACGGAAGCAGATGTTCGATATGGTATTCTCTTGGTATAGTATATTTAATTGCTCTTGATCATTCTCATATAATGTAATGCCGTTCCACTTAAACTTACACCGTTTAATTTTATTATTGATGTTTTCTTGATTAGTATCTTTCCAAAGCATTTAGTTTGGAATCATTCTAAGTTAACAAAAGATTGTAGTTGAACATCCGTGTTTCCCATCCTTAAAAGAGGATTCACAAAAAAAAAAAAAAAATACTAAATTTTGTACAGAATGATTTATTTGAGTCAGAATAGATATCGTTAATACACACACACACACATTTGCGATTGTATCATGTATCAAAATTCGTAGAATCATTTAAGAAAGAGATACTTTAAATAGTGATTCGAAAATGATTTAAAAACGAAAAGGTATAATTACACAATATTAAAATAATAAAAAAAAATTCAGCTTTTAAATTCATTTATTAATATTATTTTGTAATTAACAAATATATTTACACATGTTACATATAGACATTAAAACACAAAATATATGAAATTTAAAACAAATTTTTTATTTTAAATTTATAAACTCATATTTAATATTCATAATTAATGTTTAGAAAAAAAATTCGCAACATCGTATGCCTGCTAATCATTTTTTTTAAGTTTCTGTCACCCCAGTTGACCGTGTCCCTTCGTCGATACCTCACAGCATTGATGGAGCAAGTCACGGAACCGTTTGGTGTTATTCTTCAAAAAAGTACGGACCGATGATGAACGAAGCAGTAAAGCCACACTACACTGTGACTTTCGATGAGTGCAAAGATATCTGCTATAATTCCATTCAGATGAAACTGTTGCCTCATCACTCCATAGGATGTTCCAAAGCCATGCATTCTCGGCTTCCATTCGAGTTAAGAACATCAGAGAAAAGTACTCAGAAAAAAAGATGCGTCCGCATCTCCTCGAAGCTGTTGTTGAGTGTGGTTGATCTTGTACGGGAAAAACTTCAGCATGTTACGCATAATTTTTCGCACCGTTGCATATGGCATATCAAATTGCTTGGATATTGCCCTTGCACTGCTGGATGCGTTTGGTTGCAGTGCAGCAGTTGCATCTGTTTCAGGTTGTTTGCTTGATGTCGGTTTACATGCTCGTCCTGGCAGCACTTGTAACGATCCCGTATTTTCAAATCACAAAATCACTTTTCGCAACTTTCTGATTGTCATTGGGCTTTCCTTAAATTCTTCAACCTTCTGTATTCTCGAAGTGTTGTTTTTTAATAATGAAGTTTCACCAGCAGATCTGGTGATCTGATCACGTAAATTTTAGCTTAGCGAAGGTTTAACATCAAAGCCTCGCGCAACGACAGCACATCAGTCGGACCTAATACACGCTGTTCGTTTTCATCTTTTTTATATCCTTCAATCTATGACGTCAGTTTACTGCAATCTGTATATTTCCGTGCTTCCGGTGCCATTTTTTTCCCCTGGTGGTGAAATTTTGAACTAATTTTTTTGTTCTTTAGAAATCAAAACCCCATGGTCTAAATAATGTTCACACCAAATTTGGTGCAGTTTGGCCCAATAGTTTTTGTAATTGGGCTCTAAAAACACCTCCTCTTTATGGCCACCCGATATACAGGGTTATTCATAATTCCTTGGCAAATTTTGGAGGCTGGCAGCTCGGCGGCGAAAAAAGGGATCTTTGTCTCTGAGATATCAAATGAAAGACAAACTCACGTTTTTTTCCATAAATGTTCTAAGTGTTCACCTTGCGTGATGCTGCAGATATCCAGACGGTAATCCCATTTCTGACCATATGCGGTGCAGCAAATCACTGTCGGTGGTTGCAAATGTATTGGTGCTACGATGAAGCAGTTCGGTGAGGTCGGTAGGAAGTGGGGAACGAACACTTGGCCTTCACGTATCCCCAAAGAAAGTCTGAAGGTAACCTTGGGAGTAAGACCTGATGTGTGCCCTAACGAGCGTTGTGGCAGTATGTCGTTCAGCTATCCATGGATATATATATATGTGGATATGGATATGTGGCATATATATATGTGGCATCACTGAACTCGTTTCCGTGTATTCCTACTCGCAAAGCACTTCTAACGTTGCGAAACTGCCATTTGGTTGCATCTGCGTCCTAGCAGCAGCTGATGGAACTAGAATGCTGCGCTCTGCTGCGAAAAAACTTGGTAAGTTTGTTCAATAGTAAAAGCTATGCAAAGTGGAAGAAGATTTGCCCTTGACAAACAAAGGATGCCTCAATATTCTACTATTAAAAATACTATAAAAAAATCTACAGACTTTGATGGATGAATTTCAATTCATTTGATATCTCGGGGACAAACATCCCTTTTTCCATCGCCGAGCTGCGAACTTCTGAAATGTGTCAAGGAATTATAGTGCAGGCAAATTAGACAAAAATTTGGCCGAACCCGGACATTTGAAATAACAAGCTAAAAATTGGTAGAAATGTTACGGATGATGTCCTAATCGAAATCTTAAATTTCCCAAAAAATCTATCTTGGGGAAAATCCGCCATCTTGGAAAAACCGCCGCTATATAGGATTTGTCGAGTTTTAAGCATAGCGACTGAACCGAGCGACCGATTGTATGCGTTTTTGCTCCAAATTGGTTATAATGTCTATTACAGTTGAAAACATTAAACGGTTTGAAGAAAAAAAGGTATTGTAATGGAATATGCTGGGTTAAAATGTAATTTTAGGACCAAAAACTGGTCGAAAAGAGCATAATATGCTATATACTTTGACTAACATTTGTATAACGTGTGTACGTGACTGAAACAAATTAACCATTGAACAGCCAGTTTAAAAAGCTGTCATTATTGATAGAAACCCTCCAACTGCAGTTTTAAAACAAAAAAACAAGATGCGCCGATGAGCAATTTTAAATTAGCCGAGTTTGCGCGCGGCTCAACTCGCAGTATTTGGCTACCACGCAGTTCTCCCGCTTGGAAGAATTGTGGGAGACGGTGTACGGGAAGAACACGGTGACCCAGATGGTAAACGGCCATGCCTACGCTCGAGCTGTCCGCGCACATCTTCTGATGCAGCTGTCGATGGCGATCTTGATCAATCAGGATATACAAGACGCAGACTTTCTTCTCAGCGATCACTTGAAACAAACACACTCAGACCGCCTCTCTGGAACGACTTCGGTGAATAACGTTTTGTCGTCGAAGTACATCGCCCAAGCAGCAGAGTTGTTCGACGCAAAGCTGAAAGGCCTCTTTCTATCTGGACGGTTCACTGCGAAGCTGTGGGTGCGATACTTTGAGGTGGTTGGCATCATGCGTCTGTTTGTCAGAGCTGAACATTCTGGAGATTGGTCTCTTCACTTGCTCTGTCCAAAGAATGATTCCGTATTTCTACTCTGCGGGACATCTCAGCTCGAGGATGTTATGACTCCTTGGAGATCCGGCAATTTGTTAAGGAAGGCTGCTTCACTGTCAGATCTGCAAAGTTCTGGTCAGGCATATGGACCGATATGACTATAGAACAAGTGTTGATGAGAAACATGAAGACGGCGGGTGGGCTCACACGTGGACGTGGATTGACGGATTGCCTTCATCTGCAAATGTAATAGATGCCAGTGAAAGGTTTTGTAGAGTCCTCGCCGAAACCTCCGACCAACATGTGGAGCTAAGAGAGTCTCTTAGCTAAGTGAGAGATAAGGCAGACGTTCGCAAGATGATAGACTGGCTCCAGTCCCACCATCTTTTTAACGACTCAACGAACCTTATAGTGTCCTTGTCTACCGGTGTAATAGCTCTCTGTGATGAGGCTCTCTCCCGTGGTTTGCAAGCAAGGAAATCAATCACAGGTCAACGATTCAGTAAAGTCCACAGTAAACAACAAAGTCACGACTTTTGCCACTGCATCTAAAACGGCCAAGATCAAAGACACTGTCGTCGAAATCAACCCTAACCAACTTTTTCACCGATTGCTGTGTGTTGTGCGCGACGATGTTGACCTCGAGGAGTATCTGACATATGAACTTGCAGCAAGGCCTCCAGCGCTGTTCGACGGGATGTTGAGGCGGAAATGCACTAAGTCTGGATTGATCGACGTTTTAGAAGAGATAGCGCCGCCCAAGACAAACTTTCCAGTGAACGCAGAGTTTACAGTCGATGGCGGGTTCCTCCTACACCTGGTTGTGTGGGCGCGTCCAGCGAATTTCAGCCACATCAGCCTCCAGTATGCAAAGTATGTGGAAAATCAGTGGATGTGATACCACTTCTGCTCCGTTCAGAAAAGGCAAAAATGTTTCTTTCAAGAAGTTCATGCATGACGCTTGTTTAAGGGAGACAGTGGTCGTCAACTAATAATTCTAGGTTCCAGTTTGGATGGGGAATCGCCTGCCGGAAGCAGAGTGGGGATGGATGAATCATGCAAGTCAGCTGACACCCATTCCAACTAATGAAGGAACCAGCACCGGAGCGGGTACTGAACATCATATCCTGCAACTGCAACTGTGGTTGCGAGAAGAGACGCGGGTGCAGAAGAAACGGTTTTCCTTGCACAAGTATGGGCGGCTACTGCGCAGGACATGGCTGCACAAATCGTATGGACTACATTGACTCCGATAGTGATTACGACGTTGAACCTTTGGCCGACGTGTTGTCATAGAAACAGTACAAAATTTAAAGACCACTTTTTACTGTTATTAAATCGACGCTAATGTAGGTTATACTTTTTTCAGATCATGCATTACCAGTGAGTGAACAGCCAGTCGAGCTCCAGTGATAACACGAAACAAGCTACCTAACTTTTACCCTTCATAATGTATTTGTATTGCTGCTTATGCCTGTACTTCACGCCTTGTGTTATGAAGTCTTCTTTGATTCATTTTTTTTATGTTGTAATAACATTTATTATAATTTTAGACCAATTTTCGTTTGTCGTATTTAAATAAATATTATTTTTTCTCAAGCACCAAAATTGATCTTTAATTATTAATTTTAGTGTTTTGGAAGAGAACGCAGCCTGAATTAAGTAATTTGATGCAAAAACGAATACAATCAGAATCTCGGTTCAGTCGTTATGCTTAAAACTCGACAAGTCCACGATGGGGGCGGTTTTTTCAAAATGGCGGATTTTCACCAAGATGGATTTTTTGGGAATTTTGGGATATCAATCAGAACACTATTCTCAACATTTCTACCAATTTTTAGCTTGTTATTTCAAATGCCGGGTCAATGTCTAATTTTCCTGGATTATTATGAATAATCCTGTATGTATAATTTTGAACAAAATTGGTTATCTAGTATAATTAGTGTAATTTAGATTACCAACGTCGAGTGAGCATGAAGAGAGTTGTTTGTTTGACCATTGGCTTGCTTCCTGTGTTCGCCTTTATATATATATACTAGCAAACCGACCCGATCTTCGCTCGGGTTACAAAAAACAAATATCTGATGTGGATGATAAAGAAATTGCAATTGCGAGATCACTTCGAAACTTTCCCGATTGGTAGAAAAAGTAACATAAAAATTAAAGCCCATTGCACATGGATCCGACCGACCGATTTTCGGATCCATGTGCAATGGGCTTAACTCAGAAGGTCGGATCTCATTATAAATCCATATAACCCGAAAACCCCGTAGAAGTATCCTTCAATGAAAGCTGTAAAACTGCCGAATGCAACATACAAAAAGACTTTAATAGATTAATTAGTTGGACACACAATAATAAAATGAAAATAAACAGTCACAAAACAAAGCTAATGATATTGAAAACAAAAAATAAATTTTTACATATAAATCCATTAATAAAATATCATAATTATAACTGTTTAATAGATAATAACACAAACTCCCAAAGATGTAATTGTGAAAATTTAGAAATAATCAAAACAAATAAATATCTAGGTTTATATATTAATGATCAATTCTCTTGGAAAACACATTATTTATATGTATTAAATAAACTTAATTCGTTAATAAATATGTTTCAACACATACAAAGTATCTTTTCTGTAACATATAAGATACTAATATATAAATCATTTATAGACTCACTAATAAATTATGGATTGGGTTGTTGGGTGCATCTAGATAATACAGACACTAATAACATAAATAGAATATTAAATAAAATAATAAATTATATAATACAAGATTATTGTACATGAACAAAAAATGAAAAAATAAAAATAAGAATAAAATACAAAATTTTAATGCCGAGAGAAAAAATAATATATTCTTTAATAATAAACAATTTTTACAAAATTAGAAATCAGTTTAGAAATAATAACCTAGAAAACAATTCAAGAAATAAATTGAAAAAGATTTTATATTATGAAAATCCTAAGAACAACTTTGGATTAAGAAATAAAAATAGAACATTATTAAAGCTGTTTACACAAATTGAAGAAGAATTAAAACAAAATAAATTTAATAAAATAAGTATACTAAAAAATGAAATATTAAAAAAAATAATACATGGAAAAATAGACTGGAATATTTAAGAATTTTGGATAATATATGTTTTATATATTTACATTTTGTGTATTGAAAAAAAAAATATATATACACTGAAGCTCGGTTATAACGCGATGTTTCGGATCCAAGATTTCGAAGATCGCGATATAACCGCGTTATAACCGAACTATTATTACTTCGCGACGTTAAATGTCATATATCGCACCCTATTATCGCCCACACGATTCCAAATCGATTAAAAATGGTCATTTCACGATTACCTACATCATTCAGAGTTATGTGAGAGAATTTTATATTTATAAATACATAAATCATTACCTTTTCAACACTTTGTTGGGTTATGTTAGCCAAAATCGATTTGGCGCCGCCAAATCTTATACAAACGACGAGTCACGTGGATCGAAACTAGGTATTCATACGCCTATTAGATTACATGGGCCCCTTTACTGGTTGTCATTGGTAGAAAAATAGATCTCGATATTCATTTTGGTTAAACGAAAAAGTCCGCGATTCTGGTATTTTTTAAAAAATATATTGTATTTGACACATTTTCGTGACATTAGGGTGGGTATAGAGTCTCAATTA
>JAFIDM010000007.1:48546565-48566422 GCA_023159025.1 Thereuonema tuberculata
TTGCAGTGAAGGACCTGCCCTTGGCAGAGAACTATGTATGTATGTAAATATTGAACATGTGGCTAAAACAATTCCTTTTAAAAAATTATCCTTTAAGAAGTAAATATACCAGATAAAACATCCATGGAAAAATTCATCTACATAGGAACTTCCTCATTCCATCTTTGCCTTATCTAAATTCCAGACATTAAGTCTCAGTAACTCAAAAAGGAAATATTTTCGAAATTTAATTAAAGCTATGTTTCTTTAATTGGAAGCTTATTTAACCTTGTTACTATTAATTGTCTTAAAGCAAATATTATTAGTAAATTAATTATAAATACTATTTTTTTGTATCTTAAAAAGAGAGCAAAAAATATAATAAACTTTTTTTTTATGCTTTAAAGTTTGTCCAAGCTCTGCTTTTCTCTTTCTGTTCATTTTCAGGAAATAACTAAAATAACAAATATCACAAAAATTAGAAAAATAGTATCTTTTATTTTAGTTATTTGGTTTATTCTCATTTAAAACTTTTTAATCACTTTATCGTTATCCTGCAATTTTTTTCTGTAAGTTAATTTATCTATTTACTTTATTATTATTATACAGAGGGTTGATAGCTAAATACAGCAATGAATTTGACTGTGCACTACATGTAAATAAATGTGAAAGAACCAGCTATCTACGTATGTGCATTTTTATATATTCCAACAGATGTTTTAATGTTAGTTTCCTTGATGTGACCCTTCAATTAAATGCTTTTGGGCTATATTAAAATCCTTTTCCATGCAAAGTTTGTAGTTATATGGGGATAATAAAATGGTGTCAAAATGGCCTATGGGTGAGTGGCATTTCAAAGGTCATATATACAAAGTGAAGTGTCAAGCCTATTGGACAAGAAAATCACCAACCAGGATCTACTGGAACAACAATGTCTTAAGGTAACATCGCCAATTTTTTACATCGTTTACATTTTTTAAGTAAAAAAAACAATAGTAATTAAGAAAGCTGATTTAAATGTAATTTTGCTAAGAAAATTTCTTTCAATTAAAACAAATCCAAAATTCATAACTCTTTAAATGGATTATCAAATATCTTTATTAAAATAAACTACTAATCTTCTTAATTATTCTCACCAAACAACAGGAAATAAGATTGCACCGCAACACAGCAAATCAACAAGAATAAACACTTCTCGCCAAGTCGTATGAGTGGAATCGCCTTCTTCACTCTCTTCCATAATTATCTCAGCAACATTTGCTAAAACCTAAATTAATTAGAAATTTAATAAACTTAATAAGAAAAAATATGATAATAGGAAAAGAAATAAAATAAATGTTGAAATGCTGTTTTGACAGGGACATCTCAAGCTCTGAAGATGTCCCTGTCAAAACATAAGCAAGGAAGTTTTTCTTCAGGATCCAGTGCCACCAGGATAGCCAAAAACATACATAAAATAAATTGTTGTTTTGAAAATGAAAGAAATGTTCAAGTGTATAGTAACATTTTTAATGCTTCTTGAAGTATTCCACAAAGACATATATCCTCAATTATAAACAATTAAAAACGCTTTTCTTTAAAACAGAAAGGCTATTTCATTTCTGAGTTCCTTTATAAGCTAGATATTCTTTTAACAAGAAACAACTCCCAAATCTTGATTTACATTTAGTGTTAAATCTCTTTCCAAGAGAGATTGTCTTAATACAAGTATATAAAGCTTCCAACTCTTAGTAAAAAAAAAAAAAAAATATTCTAATATCCCACAGCACAGAAAATTAAATGTACAGTCGAACCTCCATATATCGAACTTCCACATATCGAAATTTTCTATATATCGAACTCTTAGCAAATCTCCATGTTCATTACACAGAAAAACTGTTTCTATATATCGAAAAAATCTCTATATATCGAAAATTTTTTTCAAGACTTATTGGGATAAAAGTGTGGATAAAGTTGAATTGCTGATGAATGTAGATAGCGGGATGCGCAAAAAAGACATTTCAGCTAAATTTGGTATTCCCGACTATTATAAAAAATCGGAATGCCGTTGTTGATTATCCTATAGACGAAGACATACTGAGTTCGTTTCATGAAACTGAAAAAGAAATCGAAGAACCAGAGGAAGTAAATGAATCTGAAAACATTTCCAAGCCATCAAAAAAAGAAATGCGAGAAGCGTTTGAAACAATACGTCATGGACTTCAATTCGCGGAAAATGTTCCTGATGAAGTTTTTAGTTGACTGAATAAAAGCTAACATTTCCTTGATGAACTTTCCGCAAAACTGGCTGTTCAGCAAGATATTCGAAGTTTTTTGTCTGGATTATTGTTTTTTTTTGAAGGTATGTAGTACTCAATAAATCTTTCATGTTAATTCATTTTTTAATTACCTGTATTAACTTTCATTTAATGTGATTCGCACATAAATTAGAAATTGAGTTTCGTATATGAAAATTAGCTTTAATTTTAATGTTTTAGGAGTAATTATGATAAAATTCTGTATATTGAAATTTCTATATATCGAATTTTTTTCCGTCAATTTGCTACTTCGATATATGGAGGTTCGACTGTATTTATAAGTTTCTTTTGAAATTCTAACGAAGAAAGCCTAAAAATTAATAATTACTCTAAATAACATTTTCAAAAATAGTTATTATCCTTTTTCTTTATAAATATAGAACAAACGAAAGTTTTAAAATCATGTAATATGCAAATAATCAAATATATTAATAAGTTTCTCTATAATGATAATTGTAATCATAATTCCTTTTGTAAATTATATTAATTCAGCTATTGTTACGATTGTTAAATTTATGCAGTAACAATGTTCAGCATGTTTTTTGATAACTGTAAAATTAAATAGTGTGCCTAAAGCTACTATTTTATGCTAAATTCAAAAACGCAGTAGTCTTTGTCTTATCACAACTGACTATTTCATAATTTAGAGATCTTTATTTGGGGGGGGGGGGGGATCCTTCTAGTCAGAATTATATAATAATATAATTTTAGTAGTTCTAAATATTGCCAAATGGATGTGCTACTTTAGGTCACATGACTGGTTTACTTTAAGTCCCTCTCCATTTCTGATATGGGTCAGAGGCAGTCAGTGTAATGAATTTCTGAAGCTAATAATTAAACCGACAAACTCTTTCTTCGTCCAGATTTACTCAACATATTTCAAAAACATCAACTGTTTTCTTCTTCAAGTACATTACGGAGTGAAACCGGAAAAGTTTCCTCTCCTTAAAACAAAACAAAAAACATGAAATAACCTATTTCAGGATTTTTTAATTTAAGGAGAGGAAACTTTTCTGGTTTCACTCCGTAATGTACTTGAAGAAGAAAACAGTTGATGTTTTTGAAATATAGTGAGTAAATCTGGACGAAGAAAGAGTTTGTGGGTTTAAATATTGATATTTACATAATTTGTTGTAAGTATATCTTCAAATTTCTGA
This sequence comes from Thereuonema tuberculata, assembly GCA_023159025.1. NCBI lineage: Eukaryota > Metazoa > Arthropoda > Chilopoda > Scutigeromorpha > Scutigeridae > Thereuonema > Thereuonema tuberculata. Next base: position 48,549,999 of record JAFIDM010000007.1, read on the forward strand.
TGCTGTTTAAACAAGTCACTGTTAATTTTCTTGTCCATTACATTGTTAAAAATGCTTTCTGTGGATGTCTAAATAATGCAAATATATTCAGTAACAGCAAATCACAACTACATCAGTATTTACTAAATCTGTCACAGCTGTTAGAAAAGCTTCGCAAAAAGGAAAATTATGATGCAAGTTTATTAAGAGTTTAAATTCTAAAATGCCCATGAAGAAATTTTTAAATTTTTAATGTCCATGAGTGTAGGCTAATCAAAATTAGGAAAAACAAGAAACTTGAATCATATAGTGCGAGCATATAAACATTCTGATTCAACCGAAGATATATCTCGTATTGGGTGTAGAGGTCTTTAAATGCATTACCTAGCTTCCCAATTTGGATCTGGAAAAATGTAACTTTTAATTGGAGATTTGTGGGCTAGCATAGTCTAGCAAAAATAGAATTAAACTATTGAATTCTCATCTAGTTTGTGCATTTTAAGAGTAGGTTCTGCTTAATTAACTTATTTTCGAAAATTAGGTTCTTTCATAACCATAATTTTGGTGTGTGTGTTTAAATAGGAAACACAGGCATTTTTAATTTAAAAAAATAAATATTTAGTTAAAGATTACTGAAAAAGAGTTTTAATTTTTTATTATAATAGAAGTATTCTGACAACTTTTACGAAGTTTCTATGTGGACTTTCAAACAGAAATATTCAGTCATGAGGCAATCATCAATCATTTTATTTGAAAGAACAAGCATTAAACAAGATATTTACAAAAGTTGTTTTGGATAAACTCTGCAACAGTTGTTTTTTCTAATTTTGTTTAGCCTACAACCCTAAATTACAACTTTATCCGTGGGCATTTTAGGGTTTAAATTCTTAATAAACTTGTATCATAATTCTAAGCTACCAAATGATATCGAGCTACCAATGTAATTAAAATGGCTCTGTTAATAGAACCATCAATATTTGTTCCAACAAAAACTGTTAGAAGAATTAAAAAGGATCAAAGAAATATTCCTCAACAATAAATATTCTTCAGCTTACATTGATAAACATAAAACCAAAGTAAAACAAGCATTCAAGGATGAAGAAAAAGGAATCAAAGGGGCACACAACAACGAATGACACTAGCATGCCACGAGAAACTACAAAAGAAATTGAGTCCAATTTGGGGGAATGGGGGGAAAAAATGCAAAGGCAAAAAGAAAGACAAAATAGAAATGTTGAGTGTAGTATATGGGTTTACGGTACAAGGAAACAACAAATGAGACCTGTATTTACATAAGAGAGATAAAAAAAAAATTAAAGGTCTGCATGGACGAGCATGCCCAAGCTATGCATAGGAATTACACTCAGTATACAACTGTGCAGCAACGAGACATCAACTTGACGTCGGTAACCCCATCATTTATGGAAACCAGAAGGTCTGCTACCTGCTAAGTTCTATGAAACACATTAATGATAAAAACCCATACATGTTACAATAACAAAGTATCAATAACCAACACACTACAATATGGAATGTAAGAAGCCCATAGACCGCCATATAAATAAATAAACAAACAAACAAACAAACAAACATGACTTTTGCAAAGTTATCCAAAAACAATTTTTGTAAATATCTTCTTTAATGCTTGTTTTAGTTTTTCTCTCAACAGGTGTCTCAGACTTAGAAGTGAAACCTAAAGGTGGACCCCTCTCGATATTAAACTCGCCAACGACCACCCAAATCCCTTCAGTTCTCTCATTCTCACTATGTATTCCAACCTTGTGTCGTCCTAAGGGTTTTGTAATGTCCTAAATGTTTATGCCGTCCATTATGATGGAATATGATCAGTATTCCGAAACTGTCGGTTAATTACCATCTTTTTTATCCTGTTTTCTTTATTTTAATACACGCACATTAAGCCTTCTTGATACTGTTCCTACTCGTCTACCCTATTAAAGATAATGTAATAAACTGGCACAGTGGGTAAGTGGACAAATTCAATGACGTTAATCACTTAATTTTATATGCTTCCTAGTTCACAACGGATTTTTATCTGGGGAAGAAGGGTGACTCGGCCCTTCGCAACCTGTCATTTTAAATATGTATTTTAATTAAATGTTTTTTTATTTAATTTGGATGCAGTACATTCAATTGGAATTCATATTTGTACAGCACATTAAAAATGGACTGATATACAGGATGAATCTAAAATAGGGGGATAAACTGCAGGAATGGAAATGGATGCAGGGCCATTCGGCTCTTTCAGATGGCGTTTCTGGACCAACAACAGCCGACCCACAAAACCTTTGCTGCAGCTTATCGGCGACTTGAGGAGACAGGAGCCCTTGTACCCAACTGGGAATCGAGGACGACGAGAGACACTCGTACGCCTGACCTGGAGGAATGGGTATTGCAGAGTGTAAACGACGACACAGAAATCAGCACATGGCAATTGGCTGTGGCAGTTGATGCATCACAAATGACCGCACGGCAAATACTACATGAACAGTTGTTGTATCCGTATCATCTGCACTGTGTGCAGGGTCTGACACCTGCAGATTACCCATCAGGGAAAAAATTTGCCTATGGTTAGTTGTGCAAACCGCTACTCCATTGTTTATCGCTTCAGTACTGTTCACCTATGAAGCAACATTTGGTAGGGATGGTGTCAGTAATTTTCGCAATCAACATCTGTGGGCCATTGAAAATCTATGCTATACAATTATGGTTTGACACCAGCAGCGATCAATGTGTGGACTGGTATTGTAGGTGACTGTCTGATTGGACCATACGTTTTACCAGCACGTCTTACTGACACCGTCTACAAGGCGTTCATCATAAACACACTTCCAGACCTTCTTATAAATTGTGCCCTTGGATGTCAGGGCAACAATGTGGGCTATGCATGACGGTGCCCCCGCTCATTTTAGCCACAGTGTTCGCGAGATGCTCAGCAATATCTATCACAACAATGGATAAGTAGGGCTAGACCAATTCAATGGCCTGCATGGTTGCCTGAACTCAATCCGTTGGACTTCTATCTGTGGGGACACCTCAAAGCCCTCGTGTATGCAATGGACAGAGCAAATGTTGAGATGCTACATGACCATATTGTCGACGCCTGTGAATCCATCTGCAATCATCCTGGGATCTATGAAAGGGTACGACAGTCCATGGTCTGTCATATCCATGCGTGCATCGAAGCAGGCGGAGAACATTTTGAATATTTACTATGACGTGTGCGATGACCACAATGTGGTATTGTACAAACTACATGCTACCAATAAAGACACTGTTCATGTCCATTATTTTCATTGTAGTCTCGCTTCGTTTCTTTGGATTTGGATTTTTTTTAAATAAATTACTATCCTAATCATTTTTGGCTATTTTCTCAGGAAATTTTGTTTCTAATATGTTTTAATCTAACCACAATTATTATTAGATAAAAAAGCTAAAAATCAGCACTGTGTATGTCCTATACTTAAGATTGTAGGTGGTCGTGGTACCACATTTTTGGGAATATCAAAAAAAAAATCGTATGATGTGGACACTAATGATTCTTCAACCATAATTCTAGGAGCTATAGTTTTGGCTGTAGATCCGGTCGAGTAAAGGGTAACAAAAACAAGAACAAAATGTGAACTGTGGCAAAATGTATAAGATCCAGATTTTCAATTTGGATAGTCCGATTTTAATTATTTTTGATACACTTGCAGATTATGATGTTTTGAACTAGTTTGTAAAACTTCACTGAAAAATATGCATCAGGGCTCAAGATAACAGCTACCAAAATTTCACAATTTAACATTTTGGGGAATATTACAGAAACCAGGTGAGATATCAAAAAAAAAAAATGCATAAGACAAGGGCACTCTGCAACAATGAGATGAATCTAATTACATATCAACCATAATTATAGGTACTATAATTTTAGCTCTAGGTCCAGTCGACTCTAAAGGGAACAACAACAAGATGTCAACAGTGGCACTTGAATCATAATGATATGCAACAAAAACTATGGAGGGTTGAGGCAGATAAAATTGAACGATTTTGAACCAGCTTATAAATCACGTGAAACAATGTATCATGTGCACAGATGAGTACAATGCAGCCATTGTTATTCTATAATGGCGATATGTTAGTTGTTGAAATAGACTGAATAATATCCGAGAAAATAACTTCGTTTTGGGAAAAAAAGATCTATGCCCTTTTTGACATCAAAATGTCCTACAGGGTGACTGTAGAACAGTGCGATGACAAAGGTTTGGTGGTCAGTCAGGGTACCATGAGCATCATAATCTGCTAAAACCAACTGTTCAACTTGACCTACAAGCCAAGGGTACTGCGCCAAAACAGGAACCCGACAACACCCTAGACAAGTCAGTTGACTGTCTGCTACCATACGACAGATTAGAGTGATGGCCACATGAGAGAATCCACCTACTCAAAGTTGCATTGCTAACAGATTAGGAACATCACAGCGGTTTGTGCGACAAGTCATCTGAAACAATCTTGACATGCCTAGAGTCCTCAAAGCACAAGGTCACAAACTCGCCAATTAGCAAATCTAAGAATGCTTCAGCAAAACAACTGAAACAGTACAAATGACACCTCACACGTGATCGCTGGAAGTATGTCATCATATTGATTGTATCTGGACAAAGCCAATCAACTCAGGGCGATTTGTTACTGACACATTGGAGAGAAAGAATAAGTAGACTTCGTGCAGGAATGAAAAGGGAAGTTCTCCTAAGGCTTCTTGATTGTCACAGGATACTATGCTCATGGCTGTCGCTAACTAACAGTGACTGTTAATGTCAAGGTAAATGCTGTATACTTCTAAGAATCTATGATGGAAACAATCTATGGCACCCATGTCCCTCTGCTTTATGGCAACAATGCTCCACTGGTGAACATTCATGTGGCATCCATACATACTGCACATTCCTAGGTCCAGTATTATGAGTGAAAGATGCACGAGACCGGGGTTCATATCATTTTCTTTACATGCATGCCTATTAAGTCACCTGATGCTTCCCAATGGATTTCTGTGGTTTTGGGCTTTTCAAATTTGGGATAGCACGACAAGCACCTCGTACACTGGCTGGCCAATGGAAAGCCTGTTTAGATGTGTGGAACACAATCCCCCAGAATTACATATCCAGAAGCCTCCTACAATGGAAACTACAATGTTGGGCAATGTCTATAACCGTGGTCATCAGATTGAGCAGCATCCTTGGTGGAGAAAGGACTTTTCTCCATAATATGAGATCACAAACTTCTTCAATTTTATCTGCCTCGACCCTACGTATTTGATTTGGGAAGAGATTTAAAGTGGATGGAAACAATTTGTAGACAACCTATGTTCCTGACTAGAACCATGGATTTTATTTTTAATATTATTATTATTATTATATGAAATTACATTTGCATTCACTCTACTTCTATACTGAATATGCATTTAAAACCATGAATTTTGATGTTACTGCATTATTCTTCCCGAGTTCGTTCTTTCTAGAATCACACAGGAATATCTGTCAGCAAAGTACAGAATTGTAGTGTCCTTACTCCACAATAAAAGCAATGCTCATCATTGTCAACTCATAGTTGACTTTGCCTGTGGCAAATACTTTCTATGAATGATCTTATGGTATTTCTCCCAAATTCTTGAAGAAATATGTGGTTCATTTCAAAACAAATGCACACTAACTTTTAACTCTCCACACTGAAAACATGAAAACTGATGGAACTTTCCATTCTTTCAATACAGCCTCCCTGCTTCTCAACTGTGATTTTCAAGCTTTGCCAAGGTTCGTGACTTCTGTAAGCTTCAGTTTTGTTTAGTGTGTGAATGTGTCTATAACAGCAAGAGACAGCTTCTGTACTTACGTCAAACTCCTCCCTTGGATACTTTCAACTTGAGGAATAAATCAAAGTATGGCAGGCTCAAATCTAGGCTGCAGGGACCAAGAGGTAGGAGTTCCCAGTTGTGAAGATTAAACAATTTGTTTAAGAAGCAGATAAGATGATTTCTTATAATTCTTTTGATTCACAATTTTCTCCTCTGACACATATTTTTGTAGACTACATGACCCAAGAATATTGAAAAGGAAGTGCAAGTTAAATATAAAAATAAAAGTAAACTAAAGTAAAATAATTTATTGTTGTCACTGTATTAATGGAATAAGTACCTGAAGCGGGATCACAATCATAAAAATTTTCTTGTCTTTATCTAATAAGATGTGCTTTATGAATGCCCAGCCTGTTCCAATCAGTACAATGGTGATAAATAATAATGCACCTTTTAACCTGAGGGAAAAAAAAAAAAAGTACACAAATCTCACAAAAATGTTTTTCTGCAAAGTAAAGTGCTATTAAAATGATTATATGAAAATAAATAAAAGACATTTCAAATCTTCATTTCAATGATTTTACAAACTAAATAATAAACTGGTTTTCTGAAGAAATATCCAAAAATAAACAAAAGCAAAAAGCAAGGGCGAACACGAAGCAACTTTGCTGCTTGAGCGCTTTTCATCCTGCCTGAGCAGAGTTGCCAGCAGCAAAAGCTGCCAAGACCAGAGGAGGCAACTCCAAAAGCTGCATGGGCAGCACCCAATCATAGTGCAGCGTTGGAACACGCATGACGTCACGCCCATGGGAAAACATGGCGCCCAAACAGAGTGCCATCGCTTCACATTGATGGACAGCGATTACAGAAGGAATACCAGATATTTCCGAAATTCGTTCACGCAGAAATAAAGTTTATATGTAAATGCATTAATTTCATGCGATAGAATTTTACAGAGCGTGTGCTAAACCTCAATATTTGCAATTTTTCACTGCAACAAACAAAACAACAATTGCTGCCAGTTTGCCAATTTCTGAACAAAGCCACGGGACTTCATTGTTGGCAATGCCCACTTTAATAATAGCGGCTGTTGATCATTGTTCTTCATGTATCGCATTATTGCCTTCCCCTGCGAATACAGATCGGCTAATAATAGTTTCGCATTATTTCTGTTTTGTTGGCGTTAATTGCAGTTCCCTGTGTTGCAGGCCACCACCGAAATTTCCGTCACATATTGTCAATGATGTCATTGCAATTCGTCCTGTGCTTCATGTATGTTTCGCATGGCGGCACCCACCAAGCTGCATCGAGTTGCCCATAACTGTCGCTGGCAACTTTCCTGCGTGCAATTTTTTCACCGAGCTGGGCAGCAAAAGCTGCTTCGTGTTCGCACTGCTTAAGAGTCTGTCCATCTTTGTTGCACCAGTCCCCTACATGTAAAAACTGTATTAAAAAAAAAGTAAAAAAATATCCATAATCCTAGATAATTATGGGAGACAGTTTTCTTTAGAATCAAATAAAAGATGCTACTTTTCAGAGAAAGTTTTGTGAATGAAACCTATCTCTGATATTCCCATCCTGCATCACTTACCTAAATCACAGCAAAACAATTAAGTTATGCTATCAATCAGACAGTACTCCGATTTTATTTATCCTGCCATACTAGCAGATACATCCTTAGTTTTTAATCTGGTTGCATGTACAAATCTTTTGATATACAACTTCATTTAAAAAGATAAATAATGATCAATGAGATGGCACAATTTCCTTTATGCATCAATATCTTTATATCTAATTAATATCTTTATATTAGCCAAAAAAATCACAGCTGTATTGTGTCAAATCCTTTCTACCACGAGGATTTGCATTTAAAGCCTGCAAATCAAGGGATCACCTCTCAGTTGCGCTATGGAACATCTCACGTTTCTAATGCTGGTCTTGCTACATATCCGAAAAAGTTGTCTACATCACTTGCTGTTTTATGCCTATTAATAATGATCTTGTAGACAGGATCAATCAAGTTTGCTTTTACTGTAAAGGCATTAGAGAAAAAAGTGACATTGATAATTCAGCATTTTCAATCACTGATGTGTAGACTGAAACTAAAAACACAGGAAAAGCTCAAACAATCGAGGGAATTCGATATTTTCATAGATAAGGAAGAAACACAATAAGCATATTATAGTTAACAGATATCTGGTGTGTCATTTTACCTTCCTTTTCTAAATCCCATGTTTAGGTTAGTTTAAAAACAATAGACACAATGCCTTTTGGATTTTTGATAATAGGTATAGCAGATTAAAATACATACATAACAAAATAGTTTTCATATTGCCACAGACTTAGAAAACTTATTTATGCATAGCCGGCATTCCAGCATAAATTTTATGTTCTTAAATTTTTCAAAATTCAATTTATTTAATAATTACATCAAATTTAAAGAACATATATAAGAGGGTCGTTCAATAAGTAATGCAGCAGATTTTTTTTTCTCGGCTAATATTTGATGAAAAAACGTGAAACTTTCTTTACAGTAACTTCAAACATTCCCGCACTTTCTGAAATTGTTTTATCATTCTCCGCTGTGCGGCAGCACTGTAGGTAGTATTCAAAATGGTGTCTGTGAATGAGATACGTTTCAAACAAAGTGCAGTTATTGAATTTCTTTCGGCGGAACAGGAGACCTTGACAAATATTCACAAGCGCTTACAGAATGTCTATGGAGACCAGGCAGTTGATAAAAGCACTGAGTGGTGGGTGAATCGTCTGTTGTCATCAGTAGCTATCTGATCTCCTGCGTTCAGGCCGGCCACACGTAGCTGTGACTCCACCAATGTTGCAATGTGCAACAATCAACCCAGAAGCCTATGTGAAGATTTACAAAACTGAGGAAACGATTCCAACGTATTCATGGCAACAAAGACGTGAACTAACTTCTCCTGCTCCATGACAACGCCAGACTCACTCAAGTCTGTAAACCCATGAGGAGCTCACAAACCTTCACTGGACTGTCTCCCTCCTCCTCCCTACAGCCCTGATCTCGCATCTTAAGACTTCTATCTATTCGGACCTTTAAATGATGCAATCTGCGGGAAGCGATACGGCAATGATCAGGAAGTTCTTGACGTAGTACATTCTTAACAATCATTTCAATAGAAGTGGTTTATGTATAATTACAAATTTGTCATCCCAAACTATCAGCATATATCCAATGCAATTGCTTTGTTAGTTTAAAGAGTGCTTGATCATTCCAATAACAGGCTTCTTCACACAGTCGAGACATTGTTACTTTTTTATATATTAATCATTGCTATTTTATCATTGTGAAGGAGTCGATATCCGAGTCCATTAAAACTTGAAGCGTTGGCCAAGTTAAACAATATTATCACACTATTTTTCTATAGTACTATTGAAAATGTTTTCCAACTACCTATAATTTTTACTGCGTTTTCAAGAGTGTCTGTACTACTGGTTTAGTTTCATCTGATACCAGGGAAATTTAAAGCTCCAGTGTAGACTATAATGGTTCTAGTGACAGAGCTATGAGGAAGTAACTGTTTAATTACTTCTGCTTTATAGTTTTCTATAGAGAATTGGAAGAGTGAGTTCTTAGCACTAGGAACCTGTTGCTTTCAGTTGTTAAGGAGACCTCCTTCAACTAAGTAATGATATCACTAAGTAATTTCACTAAAAGAATAGTTAAGCTTTTGTAATTTACTAAATGGAAATTATTAGTGTGATAGTTTCTTCCCATCCACTTGCTGGCTTGGGAGGCACCTTTTGTTTGTTGCTTAGTTTATCAGAGCTTATTATTAGCATATTATCTACTTCAATGGATGTACTAGAAAAAGCTAAATTTATTTTTCAAATAATATATGGAAAAATATGAAAGGGATCCTAATTATCATTTAGCACAAGTAAGTTTCTTATTTTCCACCAACCAACCAGTGCTTCAGAGCTTCTCATTCAGCTTTAGCACCTGTACATCCACCTTTATTTGAGTATCTCCTGTCTTAATCATCTAGTTTGCTGAATGGTTTTACGAAAAATTTCCATGTGTTTCACTATCTATTAAGGCTATGTTTCGTTGCACTGTCCTGTCCCAATTTAACAGTTCTTCTAACTGATTCATGAACTTCCTATCTTAGGACAGCTGGAAACAAGGGCTAGTGTTCACTAAATACATGGTTAGCATAGATAGCTGTTAGGCTATAGGATTTTAAAAGACATTTTAGAAACTTGTAAATAAGTATAAATTGTTCTATCTTAAATCTACCTCTTGGAAGCTCGGTGCTACCAGTTCATTTTCAACATAAACCATTAAGTCTACCGTTAAGCCTACCATTATATAAGGTAGGCAAATTTTAATAAACCATTAAGTGTTGTCATCAAATGCCAACTATAATAAATCCATTTCAGTTTTTTTAAAAAATAATTCACATACATTAACTTTAAAATAAAAACAAAAGCTATTAAAATTGAATTGCAATCTGTCATCACTGATAATAAATATGCACTTTCCCATTGCATTTAAAGAAGCTGCAATGAAATGACTCAGCAGCGATGAAACAAATATCATTTTTTTTTTATTATTTTTGCTTGACAATCAAATCTGTTAATCTTAGGTTTAACTTCAAAATTTTTAAATACAACAGTTACAATTAAAGGAATTATATAAACATACACAATGAAATAATGCAAATACTTACAAATGGGTGATGTAAAAAAGAACTGCCCAAGTCTCAATGTGATAACCAAATGACTGTATGAAGTGATAATTCACCTATGAAAGAAAAGACAAGAAATAGGAATAAATAAAAAGAAAGAACATGTAAAGTATTACAAGACCGGCCCCTTATATTTAGGGCCCCTTCTCGGGCCCCCCCTCCAAGCCTATTGCAAAAAGTGAAAAATTCACTCTCCTACGGGGGACAGGGACATGGCTACCTAAGTGTCCCATCCCCGACCAACACTGGGCCCTTATATTTAGGGTCCCTTCTCGAGCCCCCAAGTCCATAGCAAAAAGTGAAAAATCCGCTCCCTATGGGGAGGGGGGGGGGGGCGGCAGGTACACCACACATTCACTCTACAAGAACATCTTTGACTGTCTGTGCTTTTCCCTACAGCAGTGCTGCTATCTTTTTGTTTTGCATTTTACTTCGTATTAGTAGGACTTACTGCACATTTCTGCCAAATTTGTTGACATTTGGATGCCGAAGGACCATTAACGTTTGGCCACGAGTGTAGTTTTGATGTCTAAAGTGAATTTGCCTAAAGTGAAAATTACTGAAAAAGAAACATATTAAAAAAAAAGGTCTTTATTTAAAATTAGTATTTCATTGAGGAAACATTTCAATTCTTTTAAGTTACGCATTTTAAAATGAAATTTTTAAAATAATAAAATTTAAAAAACATCTTTTTAAGATGTTTTGTACAACAGCAGTACTTAGAAATAAAAATTTTCTCCCTTGAAAAATGTTTTACATTCTCATTTTGTTGGTAGTCAGAGAATAGAAGAGTGGGACATGTAGTAACAGATGTGAATAAATTGTCGCTGAAATGAAGGCTTTACTAATTAACTTGTTTTGAACATGCAGAAATCTGGTCATAAATCAGGAAATTATTTCTACAATAACAGCAATGATTTTTATCTTCCAACTACATTTACAGAACAGGATTAGATGGACAAGACAGAAGCTTCAAAAAAGTAACTTAAAATTCTTTTCTTATGTAAGATAAAAATAATTTTCATAGAATATTAAACTGTGAGATAATAAAAATCATAAGTTAAACTTCTATGTTTGTATTCAACACCAATACAATTTTTACAGAACTATTGTGTCATTACAAAAAAAAAAAAAAAAAAAAAAAAAAAAGAATACATACCCCATGAAACATCAAGGAAAATGATTTTAAGTAGACTAAAATGCCCATCAAGTAATGAATTTTGTAAACATCAGTAGAGCTATAGATAAAAATAAAATTTAATGATATAAATATGTTGCAAGTATTTCAATGGATCTAATGAATTAAAAACAAGATATAATCAAAATAGCATTTATATGGTTTACTTAAGATGAACTGCTCTTGCCATAGAAGAGATTTGTCTTTCATATAAACCATTTTCTTTTTTTTTTTTTTTAATTTTAGTGAATAAAGATTATATATCACTAATTAACAGTGTTAGGAAGGAAACCTTTTTCTAGGAAAATTTAAAGGAAAGGGGTTTTTTTTTTTATTTTGTCCTTCAAGTAACTCTTTGGAACTAAGTTCTTTTTGCTACAAAGTGAACAGATTTTTACACTTCCTTTCATGATAAATTTTCATACTAGTTCTTAAAAATGCCTGTATTGAACCTATGCTAGTTCTCTGTTGAGAGGAACCAGAAGAAAAAGGGACTCCATGTAAAACAAAGTAAGTTTTGTTAGTGTTTTTTTTTTCTTCTTGTGAAAATGAATTAAAAAGGAATTTTGTAGTTTGTTTTTACAGGAACTAAGTTTAGAAAGTTAACTTCAAAACAGATTTTTATTACCCTAACTTAAAGACTGTATTTCTCCATTCTAGAATAATTGTAGTGGAGGATACAGATTCTTGTAATACAGAATATATTTAAGAAATCTTTCAAAAAATTTGCAATTCCTAGTCAAAAAAAAGGTAGATAGTGATTAGTAAACCAATCACAGTGCTTCGCAACGGCTTCTGAGTCACCTTTACTTTAGAATAGACTGCGCCGGGATGGTCTAGAAAATGCTCCCGCGAGTCTCTTTGCGACCCCATGCTATCTTACCCACCCCTATTTATATGGAATAATCGTCATTCTTAACTCATACCTTACTAATACACTGATTTCCTAATAATGATTTAAAAAAAAATAAATAACTTAAGTTGATGAGGGGATCAAACCCATGACCTTCGCGTTATTAACATGACGCTCTAACCAACTGAGCTACCGTAAGCCGTTGTGAAGCATTGTGGGATATGTGTCCACAGACAGACAGGATATAAGACGTCTTTCAGAAGCCTAAAACAACAAAAGTAACTATTCTCTGGTCTCGAAATTCTTGTAGGAAATCGCAGGTCTTTTCCAATGATGAATGTATCAAGTTGAAATTAGCCTACTTCATGGCAGGCACATTCATAAGAGAATTAAAATTACTTTAATAAAACTAAATATTAAAAAAGTTAAAATTATTTTAGTTGGTATTTATTAGAATCCAATGGCTTATGTTGTATCCTGATGGGGCAAGAAAAATAAAATAATACCTAAAGAGTTAACAGTCAGGCGGCCCAATAAGATTTTCCTATGAACTGAAATAAATAAATTCTCAAGTAATAATGTGCTTCACCCAGTTTTTGTTGGTTTGTTTTTGTAGCATAATGCAGTAACTAAAATAGTGTTGAACAAAATCTGTGTTCACGAAAGAAAAGTTTTTTATGACGTAATATACTTATAGATTGATGTTTCCAGGACATAACAGTGACATCTATTGTTCAAATTCGTGACTGAATCTTATAAACATAACGGAAACATTATGGTTTTTGTATTTTCTACATTTACGAATATATTTTTATATTATTGTCATTATTTAAGTAATTTTATAATTTTTTAATAACTTGGCTTGGCATCGATATGTTTAACCGAATCCGTGAAATTGCCTATTGCGTGAAATCGGCAAAAAATTGCCGAATTCATGAAAAGTGCAAGCCCGTTGCTTTATTCATGAAATAGGCAAATTAGCTGCCGAATGCATGCATTGAGCAACAATGTTCTTGCTTTTTTCATGCATTGAGCAAAGTACACAGTGGCGCTCCAGTGGTGTTTTTTGCAACTAACCGTTTACTTGAGCAAAACGTCCAGTTAAAGGACGTAGAATTGAAAGAAAATAGAAAGAAAAACGACACCGTAAACTAATGTTATTAAAAGGTAGTTTCGCGATTTGCATCGTGCATAATCATCGTATGAATTTTCACGATTTGCTTCGTGCGACATCATTGTATGGAAATGATCGATTTTCAATATGTTACGGCGCACTGCACTGCGCAAGCGCACTGGTTGTTTAGTTTCTTCGATTGCGAGTTTCTTTGAACACATACAGACTGTCACCGTCGTGCTTCATCCGATTCACAACAAGGATTCCGGAAACTTAGAAACATTTCTCATGTGTTAAATTGAATTTGATTTGTATTTTTAAATGATTTGTTAAATAAAGAAATTTCAAAAGAGGCATGGATATTTGTAACCGAGAACAGATTGATAGCACTGTATTTGTATATTGTATTTTTAAAGGTTTGTTAAATAAAGATAGCTAGATTAAAAGAGGTGACGATATTTGTAACCTTTTTGACTTGAAAATTAAATACATCAAATTATATATTATAATATTTAAATTTACTAAAACGCATTCAGCAAATAAATAAAAATGTCTTAAGTTATGACACAATCCAAATCCACACATCTTATTACAGATTCAAGTTAAATTCGACATCCGTTTCAAAATTACTTCTGCAACTGTCAAAATGACAATTTAAGAATTCCATACACTTACTGCTCATTGCACGCATTCGGCAGCTAATTTGCCCATTTCATGAATAAAGCAACGGGCTTGCACTTTTCATGAATTCGGCAATTTTTTGCCGATTTCATGCAATAGACAATTTCACGGATTCGGTGTAACAGATACATCAAATATCGATGTAGAATTTCCTCATATTAATTCTACCATATTTCATTCCCAGCTCCATATGAAGAATTCGTTGCAAAGATGTTTTGCTGACATTGAATTCAATCTTTCAATTCAATTTTATTGTCAATAATATTTTCCAAGACATGTGCATAAATAAGATTTTGACAAGATCTTGTCGAGAAGACTAGTGGGCATCACGAGTTAGGCAATTATCAAAGGGAATACAGAACAGAACAATACGGGAAAAACATTTACAAAAGAGAAAATTATTGAAGTTTTCAGCAAGTATTTACATTTTTTACAAGTTTATTTTGGACAAGGAAAACATATTTTTATGTATTATGAACCTAGAGTAAAAGGAACAGGAAGAAAGTAAAAATAGCGTGAGAGATTAGTCAGATACAGAAAGGAGATAGAATTGAGATGAAAGAGAAATGTGATAGGAGGAAAGCGGAGATAGAATGAAACTGCATTTTGGTCAGAAAGTTTACAAACAGAGCAGAATCAGCAGATGTTCAGACAATAGAAGATGTGTGTGAGAACAGCACAATATTCATCCATGATGCCATTGGAACAGTCAAGCAACAATGATTTTGACACCAGAAGAAGATGTATGTAGTCAGCGTTTGAATAAATGAATTCAACTCACAGTTCACAATCAAGGAGGCAACTCATTAGGAGCAATGAAGACTTTTTAGGAATCTGTCTTCCTAGGTAACTTTGTCAATGTTAATAAACCTTGTGCTGATGCCAATTCCCCTATTCCCCCTCATTCTACCTTGAACTAGTTTGAATGTCCTCAGATGGAACAAGCTTCAAAACAGTCTAAATGACTCTACTTTCTAATGCATAGTCAATTCATAAATTAAAGATTTGGATTTTAAATAATCATGAATAAGATATGACAGGAGCTCCCTTTTCTTAAATAAATAAATAAAAAAAAACTTAATATGTTTGTTGAGTATTTTCTGTAGAAAGATAGTTTATCCCAATTATTAAGTCACCTTTTTTTTTCTTTCTTCAGAAATGATCAATAAGAAACCACAATCTGTTAAAATAAAAAATTAATGTGCTTCTCCACAAAGACTTTTGCCAAGTTTAAAATTAAGTTTACACTGAAAAGAAGAAAAAGGTAGTGACAGCGATTAGTAAACCAATCACAATGCTTTGCAATGGCTTCTGATACGTATCAGAAAATATAAAAATGCTATCTCAAAGTTAAACCAAAACAGCTTCCAGAACTTGTTGAATTTAAGTTGAATTACTGCTTTAATTTCCTTATTATTATAAATGTGATTGCTGCAATGCAAAAGGCACAATTCTTGCGATTATTGTGATTGTTGCTGATAATTGAATGATATTTTAATGATACTTGTCCACAGACGGATGGACAAAGTCAGGTTATAAGGCTTCTGATCCTTATCAGAAGCCTAAAAAATCCCTAAAATTTTTTATGTGAACCCAAGCAAACAAGAATTGTTCATAAATGAAGGCAAAGCTTTTCATTATTGTAAACCTCCAAAAGAGGTGGCAGCTAATCTAATGAAAACATTTAAAAAACAAAAAGTAAATAATAAAAATATTTTTAAAGAGGCAATATCTAATTTTTTAAAAAATATAAGAAAAAAAAAAAACTACCTGCTTTTTCTCAAGATGAAAACCCAGAAACAGCCCGACAAAAAGAAAAGAATGGACATCGTAAAATACAAAGCAGGTAAAGGCATTTCTCCAGCTGAAAGGAAGTTTTCATTATTGGCTTCTGTTATGACAACCTGTGTGGGAAAAAAAATAACAATAAATTATTATTAATACAGTTCTTTTTATGTGTATTAAAACTGGAAGGACAATTTAAAAATGATCATATGGTAAAAATTTATTGTGTGCGTGTTCAATTACCTCTTCATATAAAG
>JAFIDM010000007.1:48575030-48585538 GCA_023159025.1 Thereuonema tuberculata
TATATATATATATATATATAT
This sequence comes from Thereuonema tuberculata, assembly GCA_023159025.1. Lineage (NCBI taxonomy): Eukaryota > Metazoa > Arthropoda > Chilopoda > Scutigeromorpha > Scutigeridae > Thereuonema > Thereuonema tuberculata. Next base: position 48,575,052 of record JAFIDM010000007.1, read on the forward strand.
ATATATATATATATATATATATATAATCATCATTCAACCGTCTCAAGTTTCCTGGGTGCGGTGCAAGAGCGCTCTTCCTCTATGTTGACTCAGATACCACTCTTCCTCTTGAACTTGGCTCCAAACCCCTCCTCTATCTTCCAGATCATGTTTAAGTTGATTGGACCATCTTCTCCTAGATCGGCCTCTAGGTCTTTTGCCGTCCACAGTTTTCAGCAGCCATTCTCTGGCTACTCTGGAAGGATCCATTCTCATTACATGGCCATACCATTTTATTCTGGAACTGGTTATGGTGTCACCTATAGATTCTCTTGTCTCGGTCTCTTGACGAATCTTCTCGTTGTGGATCTTATCTCTCCTGGTTTTTTTAATAATGGCTAAACCTTTTTACATATTTTACAAACATGGTAAAATGCGTAAAAATCCCATAGCTGGAAGAAGTGGGTATCTTGGAATGCGTGTGGCTACAGCAGGATGGGGCACCTGCTCACTTCGCTCTTACTGTGCATGGGTTTCTTCATGAACATCTGCCAGGACGCTGGATTGGTCACGGTACTCCAGTATCGCCAACTCCTTTGAAATGGCCACTACAAAATCCTGATCTCACAATGCCTGACAACTCTATGTGGAGAATCATCAAGGCCTGTGCCTGAACGTCGTTATATTACAAACGAAGAATTGTGCAATGCTGATGAGGATGCATTTTGAACCATCACACCGGACATGCTCCAAAAAATGACAACTAGGGACGTGACAGCGTGTGAACTTGTGTAGACAGCATGAGGGCAAACACACAGATGCATTGGACACTTCATGTGTAAATATGTTTTTAAAATATGACTACCAATTAAGGGATAAGGGAACTTTCCGGCCCCACTGTATATATAGCCAGGGCCAATCAGGTCATATGCTTATCATGGTCGATTAAAATTAGGAAAATTATTAAAAAATGATTAAAATGCTTTAAACTTATAAGCTTATACAAAAACTTTTGTTCCCCAAGAATTTACCCAATGTTTCAATCAAGTTCTGGACAAGGCGAAATTGTCTCAGAGTTGCATTTTAAACAACTGGAAGACTACAGAAACCTGTTAGGCTTTCTGAGAAAATTTCAAGAAATTGAGAGAATAGAATTACAGTTACGCTGCAACTTTGAAAGCTGCGTGGACAGATCAGATCCTCATCCAGATGAACCTTTTAATTTTACCATGGTAGTGGTTGTAGACAGTGGAATGCTAGTGGCAGAAATGTAAGCACTGAAACCAATTTATCTGCTTCATACTGTGGAAAGCCTTTAAAAAATTCTGCATTTTTAGGCTTCTGAAAGGAGCTTTATATCCCCGGTTTGTCCATCTGAGGACACATATCCCACAATGTTTCTCAACGGCTTCTGTTAGCTCAGTTGTAGGTGGCCTGAATATTGAATGTTGTAGATGGCCTGTTAGCTCAGTTGGTTAGAGCATCGTGCTAATAACGCGAAGGTCATGGGTTCGATCCCCTCATCAACTTAAGTTTGTTTTTTGTTTTTTTAAATCATTATTAGGAATTCAGTGTATTAGCAAGGTTTGAGTTAAGAATGACGATTATTCCATATAAAAAGGGGTGGGTAAGACAGCATGGGGTCGCAAACACACTCGCACGAGCATTTTCTAGACCACCCTGGTGCAGTCTATTCTAAAGTAAAGGTGACTCAGGAGCCATTGCGAAGCACTGTGATTGGTTTACTAATCACTATCCTTACCTTGTCTTGTAGAGAATGAGAGAATTACTGTGTTCTCAAACCTTTTCATTGTTCTTTGGATATATCTGACAATTCTGGTGACTGTTGCTAGTATGATGCATTTTTATAATGCACATTTTTTGGGCACAGGAAAACCCACGTGGAATTATCCAAAGATAACATCAATATCATTCTTTTTTTTCATATGTGTGGGTTGGTGTTCTTGGTGATCGGACTTTTGGTTCTGGTCCGATTGACCAGGGTGCCTTGTTATTTGGCCAGAATGGTTCTTAGATGTGAATCCCTTCTATTTTTATCTTTAGGGTCACACAAAAAACATTGTTTATCAATCAGACATGTCAACAATTTTGCACAGCCGGAACAGAGGATAAAGAACATTTTTCATTTGGAACACACTGGAAATTATCAGCAGATTAGATGTTCACTATTCCGATGTTGGCAAGCCTCTTTTGAAGCAGGCGGTGGACATTTTGAATATTTACTTTTATGCCTGTTGGCTTCATTGAACACTTTACTTCTACATTGGTTTTTACCTGTTTGTACACTGTTTTGTTCATTCACATGTGCAGTAAAAAGTAGAATCTTTTTCCTTTGTAATTTTTGGAACACAAAAATTATACACAATATACATTATATATGTATACAGTATCATTCATACTATGCATGAATACATCATACATCTGATGAAATAATGGATGTTAACTCATTAACAATGCACTTCCGAAGCCTATGATTATTGGACATTTTTTACTGATTTATCTTTGTAGAACCTGCCACTGACATTTGTTGGTTCCTTTGAAAAACACCCTTTACATACATAAATAATGTTCAGACACAATGAAGTCAAAACACCACTGTCTGAAGTCCCAGCCAAAAAAACAAAAAACAAAAAAAAGACCCATTCAGAATTGGCAGTTGTGCTATATTCTTTAATTTCTAACCTAAATATTTTATGTTCAATCAGTAATGGTTTTATTTTCTATATTTATCTCTGAATTATCTATGATTAAAATTAAGTAACTTAATGAATAGACAAAACATTAAGAGATATGGGTGATGGGAAGTTGACACTTGTACCCCAGCACAAAGTGGAACATACCCAAGCCAAATACACCTGATATATAGGCAGACATCTGGGCTTCCCAGCAGTGTATTACAAACAACAAACACGGATAAATGTTGTGACCTTAGCGATTCTGATAATGGACGCATTGTTGGTCCAACACACGTGTCATTCTATAACCCAAGTGGTAACTACATGTATTAGTCAAAAAAGTTTAACATTAATCGAGTTAAATAAATTGATTAGAAATTTAAATTATTTACTTATTTATTTATGGATTTGTTTGTTGGGAAAATTGTGAACTTCAACTATTTACATTACAACATACGTTCTCACCAGTGTTAAACATAATATGGTTCCATTCATCTTGTTAAATGTGCAATAGATACATAAATGTTAAGATGACCAGAATATTCACAGTTTTTATAATGAGGTTGTTTTATTTTTTCTTTGTATGTAAATAGTCTTTGAAGAAAACAAAAAAGGAAAATAATAAAGATCTTTATTTTGGAAACATAACAGAAGAGGCATCAGAAACAGATTCTAGAGTTTTTTTCAGATTCATTTTAGTAGGTTGATATTTTTGCTCTACCATTTTCTATAAAATGATGGTAAAATTTAACGTGAGTGGTACATATATAAAGAGAAAGTGAAAATAAATAAAACGCACTTACTTAAAAACATGTAGAAGAGAGAATTAAAAATGATGGCAATAAACCGACAGTTTCGGACTACTCCGCGAATTCCTTCATCAGGGACGGCACAAACATGTAAGACATCACAATAACATTTAAGACAAAACGAGGTGGCAATGTATGGTGAAACCCTCACTTTCACCATACATTCCCACCTCGTGTTGTCTTAAATGTTGTAGTGATGTCTTATATGTTTGTGCCGTCCCCGATGAAGGAATACGCAGAGTATTCCGAAACTGTCGATTTATTGCCATTGTTTTTAATTCTCTCTTCTATATGTTTGTAAGTAAGTACGTTATATTTATTTTCACTTTCTCTTTATTTTAATAAATGCACATTAAAGTCTCCTTGTTGTTACATATATAACATTAAAAATACGCATGTGTATGTTTCTATGCTTATTTTTTATTTTCTATTAAACTCAGTTTATTTTGTGAAACATAAAACCTATTATTGTTATTGTTCTCTTCTGGACATTATTTGATAATTTCAAACAAATAATTGTTCATTTTCAGTTCCAAACCATACATTCACAGCCATCCAAATTCTTCTAAATATTTATATTGTTGCCTTTCCTGTCAAAGTATTTAACTTCCACAACTTCTGTGGAAGCGTTTTTGTTAATAAAGCATTTCTTTATTTAGCTGTGATAGCATTGGACATTATATTCATGAAATCTTTGTCTTCAGGTTAAACTACTCTTGATTTCTGATTAAGGGCTCTCGTTTAGTTTTTTGAAGACAACCATTACATTTTTGTATTGCCAGTTCGTAAAATACGGAACATAAATAATTGTAATAATAAATGGGAAAATTCTCATTAAATATCAATAAATAATGAAAGACTAGTAAAAAAAGTAAAAATGGTGAATTTATGAAATATTTACCTTCAATAGATACACAATAATCCTAGTAAAATATATGTAGCAGACAATCTGAAAATAAAAAGAAAATGTATATACATATTATAATCAAATAACTTCAAGTATGGCATTGAACTCAACAAATTTAACAAAGTTACAAGTTTATTTTAGAAAGAGTGGTAGGATTAAATCTCTATTATAATTTTGGAATGTATTGAATAAATAAAAAACAATAATTGGAAAATTAGAAACAGCAGAGCAAAAATGAATGTTCCTGAGATAAAAAAAACACAAAGGGGGAAAAAAAGGAGGCATTTTTCAAAACTAAGACAGAATCATATCTTTGCTATTGATCAAGATATGGGTATTTGTTTAAAAATGCGGAGACTGACAGTTGTCAATTTATGTTACTGGTAACAATTTTGGTTTAGCATTTTAAAAGAAATGATGGTTTTCATAGCCCATTCAGAACATTATCTGTGGTGCAAGATTTTGGCGAGGTATTTTTGTCAACTCGAAAGCTGTTTCTGCTTAATATTGTCAACAATCTATTTTTTTTCCATTGATTGTAGTTATTCTATGCTGTTTTTTTGGAACTCAATCAAAGATCAACAAATGTTGCCACTCTGTTACAAATTCATTTGATTAAACTTTTGTGGCCACATTTTCCTATTTTAAAACTTCCAAATGTAGAGTAAAACTGGTAGAAGTAAGCTTTGTAACTAACTTGTCAGCTATAGGTTCAGAGGTTACCGTATTATTCATTTTGCTTTGCTCTAGGTTTGGGAATAAATATTGCTGTGACAACATTTGGAGAATTTGTAATCACTTTCAAATGATATGTTTTTTTACATTAAGTCACTTTCTATATTATCACAGACTGACAATGGATAAAATGACCATGGAAATAAAGAGAAAAAGTGATGATGACATCACTAGTGATGACTGTTCTACAGAACTTTCGTGGAGTCAGGTGCAAGATGGAGGCATTCAGCAGATCTCTGCAAGAGGAGAGCACTTAGATCAACAATAATAAAAGTTAGAAAATGATGTAATTAATAATAAGCATCTGTATAATTTTAAAGAAATACACTGATGATTAAACAAGCTAAACTAAATGAATACAATCAATTTATTGAAGTTGCTGAGACAGAAGAAGAAATCAATGAAATCCTGGAATGTAAATAGAAAGCAATTAGCCAATGGTGCTGGCTGTAAAACTAGAAAAAAATGAACAAGAACAACAAAAGAACAAGAAATATAAGGGAAAATTCTAGCCATCTAGCTAAAGATTGGACTAAAATAAACATAATACTGAAGATGATACGATCAAAATGGGATAGTGCATTCTAGAAAGGAATCAGTTTGCTAAGCTGTGCTTCTACAATATGAATTAAGATCTGTTACTTTTCAAATAGTTGTGAAGTCTCTTCTGTTGGTACTTCGTGAGTAATTGGTATCAATAAGGATTTCCTGCTTATATCTTACAACTACAGAATTCAAGTTCTTTCTTTAATTATTAATTACGATAGGTTCCCCTTAGCACTGAATTCGGTTGTTACTTCAGTAAAAGGAACATAGTGTAAAGAAGATTCCATCCGTCATGACCTCAAACTAAACGTCAGACAGACATGAATGTTACCTCATAGAAAAGCTTTTGACTTGTAGAGTTGGGAAAAAATAAGAATTCCAGTCTGTGGTCTCGCAGGAAATGAAGAAAAGGAAAAGTGTACAGGGTTTCATGTCAATGGACACGAGTGTCTATTTTGTGTCTATGGTTTCGTGTGTAATAGGAAACCAGTTTTTTGTCTTGTTAATTACAGTCCTCACGCTGAAAGATGAAACTCCCAGAATGCAAAGCAGATTATAGATTGTCCTTTCCTGGCCGTTCACTAGCATTGAAATAGAAGAGAAGCGACCTCTTCTATTTCATTGTTAGCGAACGGCCAGGAAAGGACAATCTATAATCTGCTTTGCATTCTGCGAATTTCATCTTTCAGCATGAGGACTGTAGAAGTTGTAGGCCAAAAATTTGTTTCTGAACTGCTTCTGATTTTGAATGTTTGCAATGATCATAATACTGTTCTACAGATTTCAAGCGAGCAATTTCAAGGAGACAAGACTTAAACTAAATTTGCACTCCTTTCCTCTACTGATGAATTCACTAAGTCAAACAAGAAGATCCCTAAAACAGCTAAACAAAAATTTCTCAAAAGTTGTAACTCACCAAATAAGACTTTACTACCTAATTTTTATGTATTTTTATCTTTTATTAAGAGAAGAATTGCAGATAAATAAAATGAAGATTGAACAATCTGACACGATAAGAGTAATTGCAGGATATTTCACTGTCAAAATAAAAAATCCACTTGTCAATTGAGCAAAAAAAAAAAGAAGAAATTTCCCTTTGCAAGAATAGAAAAGAAAGGTAATAAAATACTGTATTTAACTAAGTAAATGAAAAAAAGCCAAGTTACAATTGGAGGGTTCAGAAGCCAATCAGTGCAAGTCAATAAACCAAAAAATGAAATATATTTTTAAAAATTATGTACCAAAAAATAACAACGTTTGTAAATATGAAGAATAAATTTTTTATTGAAAGATAACATAACTATACACTTGGAGGAGTCATTTGGGCACTTTGTCAATTGAAAGTATAAACATTAGAGTATGACTTACAGAAAAAATTTCAATTTAAAAAAAAAAAATGACTTACACTGATTGTTTTTTGAACCCTCCAATTAAAACCAACAGACAAATGGAAACAAACTAAAATAGGAGAGGATGCACTGTTCAAAAGGAACTATGTTTTAAATCAATGAGCATCAACTCAATTTAATGGCAATGATTTCAGAAACTGACTGACTTATTTTACTTTCTCAATGTCTTTCCTAAGAAAAAAACAGAGGCAATCAATATGACCTCGAGATTAGAAGAAGAAAGCAACATTCCTCTGGGATACAGTTATTATCAAACAGTAGAGGCAAATAAGTCTTTCTTTATTTTTTTTTTTAATAAAAAAAAAATCAAAAGGCCAAAATTAATTGATGTTTTGATGCTTCTTGACAATCATATACCCAACACCAAAGTTGAAAAAAGACAGGAAAAGAAAATACTAGCCACTTGCAGTTGCATTCGAAGATCTCAGTAATTATATCTCAGTAATTATACTGTGACTAATCACAAAGAACTGGATGCCACTGAAGAAAGTCTCACTTTACAAGACTGGAACCTGAGAACAATAACTGCTCTGCTTGGAGATTTCTGCATCTATGAGTGACTTAAATTAAGGTATTCCAAACAAGCAATGATAATAGTGAAAATGGAGGATTAAAATTTAAAGCTTAATGCTTAATAATCATTCCAGTATTTACGGTCAATTTTTAGATATTAGAATAATGAAGACTATGGTGTATATTTAGTTATCCTAATTGTGAAAAAACAAAAGAAATGACAGTATTCTAAGTTGGGCAAGCAAATACAGAACAGGAAACCACAGTAGACAAAGCAGTACAATGTCACGTTGCAAATTGCAAGCTGTGACGGATTAGAGGAAAATTTAAACTTTAATTTAGAAAATGATAATTATTTTGGATGTTTGGTTTATTTTGATGGATAAGGTTATTGTATGTATTATTAGGATTTAAAACCTAATTATTTAATGTTTTTATATGTTTTGTGTACTCATATTTTATTTATTTCTCTATTAAATGTTTGTATTAAGAATTGTAAAAAGGGAGAAATGTGGGAAATAGCGTTCTCTGGAAATCACATCACGTGATCTCTCCGTTACTAAGTAACGATTTCACGTGGGAAGTTGAGTATAGTGTGAGATACATGGTTTTGGCGGGAGAATCAGAGATGATCGGTTTCTCAACAATTCATTGGTTATGTAATAACCGATACTTATGATTTCGGCGGGAAGTGAAGAGAGTCGAGTCCAACTTCAAGATGTGAACAGGCACGGGACAGCAGTGCTCTTCCGAGCCGGGCGTGGCTCGAGAAGCTACGGCGGGCAGCCGCCCGATTTCTTCTCCGTAGAGAAACACGGAAAGAAAGCCATCGGCGTATGGGTGTGTATAACTGTGACTTTAAAGACGATATAAAATCGATAGGAGAAGTGACATGCAATTTGTCGGAGAAGGTCATGCCATCCCGGGACGGCGGGATTTAAAATGACCTTAAGTGATGGGATACAAAACTTCAGGGGAATACGGTGACAGAAGTGTTCAGTGAAAGTGCTCAGATTAACCCTAAGTGCATAATGAAGATGTGTTGGGCCTTTAAGATGGAAAATTCGAGGTGCTCTGACGCAAAAATGGTTCCTACAAGCCGGAAGGTCCGAAGCCAGTGCCAAGTTACTGTGGGAAGTCCCAAAGAGTCGCCGACCCCAAAGCTCAGACGAATTCTGTAAGTATCGAAATTTGTTTTAAAGATGGTGGGAAAACTCGTCTCAAAAGGAAAGAAGTCCGCCGATAGACGTTAGGAGTTGTGACTGTGCTTAAACCATTGACAAGTAGTGGGGAAGAAATTTAATCGACGCAGTTGAGACTATTGTGCAAAGTAGGTTTGAACTATATTTTCTTAGAATAAAAAAGGGGAAATTTAAGGAAATACGTCGGAGTACCAACCCCGGAGGGTGTAATAGAGTCTAAATAAGGGGAAAATAAAGAAACTGTACTAAAAGCCGCAAACCCCTGCCGAACTAAAAATTTAGAAGAAAATGTCAAATAGGCTTAAGTGCAGATTATAGTGTGTTTATGGAAACGGGGAAAAGGAAAGAAAAGTCGCCGAGAAAAATCAACGTGGTTATAAAAAGGGAAAAGGACTAAAGAAAATGAAAGGAACATTTTATACATATACTGGGTGATGCCATTTCGATGTTGGGAGTAGAACTAATTCTTAAGAGTATAAAACTGTTATTCAGTTTAATCTTGTGTTTGTGTTTAATAGCAGTTATATAGAGACTTTCTATAATAACGAACATTCTTGCTAGGTGGAAAAGAAAGGAGAGTCAGCGTAAAGAACATTATTACTTTTAAGCAACAGTGTGGTTATTTAAAAATAAAAAAAAAAAAGATAATAATAATTTTGTATTTAATGTTTTATTGAAGTTAAATCGAAAAGTATAAAAAGGGAGAAAGAAGGCAAAGAGGGAAATTAATATCGAAGATTGTGATCATTGTATCTTGTTTAATTATATCTGTACTCAATATGGTTAATTTAAGTTTATAAATATATTCATGGAAGTATTTGTGTTTGATCTAATTATGGGTTTTCTCAGTGGGTGCACCTAGAGAAAGGGAGGGGATTTTAGTTGCTGTGATTAATTTTATCATTGTCAAATTTCTATAATTTGATTGTTGGTAAATTATTGACCTGGAAGGGAGAAAGGTTTAATTTTACTGTCATTAAAGGGGAAAAGAGTAGAATTTCTATACAGAATTGTTTATCACTTAGATGGGAAAAGAATGTAAGTGAAAAGAAAAGAAAGGAAATTAAATAAAATCTCAATTTTGTTCTTTATTACTACAAATCTTGTTTGTTTCATTTTATTTTGGTAATTAAAGGAAGGGATAAACACAAGAAAAGGTATTTATAAAGTATAATCTAGTGAAAATACACAACAGGATTCATGGAGGTGATTTAGTAATTTAGTAATAAATAATTGCCATTGAGGGAAGACAGTATATTACCTGATTGTAGTTATTTTTTTCTTTATTGTGTGGTTTAGGGTTTATTTTTTTGGCGGGAATCTGGGCCCGGCGACCGCCATCTTGGAATATTCTCCTGACCGGAATTTTTAGTAATTTTATTCGTATATTATCGAGTATCTTCTTTTCAGAGATTTAAATTAGTTTCACCGAGAGTGGTTAGACTTTATTGATTTCGAAAGAAATCTGGTAGCAGGGCTGCGGTCCTTACTGGATTTTAAATTCACTTCTTATCTGATTTTTCGACACTCGTAGATATAAAAATTACCTGTGTCAAGTTGGTAGCAGAGGCGTGGTTATCTTTTTTCGTCCCGGCATAATCATACAAATACCTGGTGACAACAAGCAGAACTCTTAAACATCTAAATATTTCAAAAATGTAAGAAACAAAGAGTTCCAAACATAGATTTTT
>JAFIDM010000007.1:48600538-48643706 GCA_023159025.1 Thereuonema tuberculata
TCAGACTGCTGCAATTGCCAAACTTTCTAACTTTAGCTTTGTGTGTATAATTCATGGGTCCGGTAGCTAACTGAGTAAGGGCGCTTGGCTACAGGTCGGTGGTGTCGGGTTCGATTCCCAGCCTCGGGGGAGAGCGGGGATTTTTTCCAAGCTCCATTCTCCTCCAAAAGGGTCCTAGGGTCTTCCCAGCTCTTTGAAGAATGGGTACCGGGGGGGGGGGGGTATTCTTTCCCGGGAATTAAAGACAGGCGGGCGTCAGACTGACCGCGCGACCTCAACTTCGTCCCATTGGTCAAGAAGAGCTGGGAGCCTTACCTCCGGCGACTCCAAGGGCCTGCATCGGCCTATAGTGGGATATTTCAAGTTAACTTCAACTTGTGTGTAATTTGTTTTTAAATTATCCTTAAAATATTATTATTCAAAGGAGAAATCTAATACTGCAATTGAGAATAAACATTTTAAATGAACTAAAAATACCTCAAAATTCTGTTCATTGTCTTACCGTTAGATTAATGGCTGTAGGTTCACCTGGATGTTTGTAATTTGGACAGTTATGGAAGTATAGGTTATATAGTCCTTCTTCTGCAGAATCAAGAATTCTTACAATAAACTATAAAAAGAAAGTATCAATGAGAAATATTGATCATTTTCAACTTTAAAGGGAACAAAAATTTTGACTACATCTAAAAAAAAGTCAGAGGTAAGCAGGGCAGTTGTAAAAAATGAATACCATATCCTAAAGTGATTCAATCTTCTTTTAAGTTAAATCAGATGTTGAAGTTGGACAATAACATTGTAACTCCAATACAAGACATTCATTTGGCTAACAATAATCAGCTAATAAATCAATGCAATAAAAACAACTCATACAGTCTTTGTATGAGACAAATAATCAAAAGTTTGCCATGGATAAAGTTTTTTCAAGTAATGTTACCATCTAGGATAGCTAAACTAATGACAGCAATTTAAAATAAGCAATTCACCTTAAATTTCTGCCTCTCAATAAAGCTCCATGGTTCAAATATATTTTTCATATTTTTTCTTTCTTTGATTGACAAAAGAGTAACAATTTCAAGCAAACTTTGGAAAATATATGAAGTTTACATGTTATTGCATTTATAATCCCTACCATCAGCAGTGTACTTTCACTTAATTAGGACATTTACTCCACATTAAGCCTCTGACCTTTTTACAACATAAAAAAAAAAATAATTGAAATGAAATAGAAAAATAATCAAACACAGCAAAGCACATTAAACAAAATCATAAACGCCTTATAGATGCTACTAAAATTGATAACAGAAATAAAAGAAAAAATATAAAAAGAAATGTATACTCAAAATTTAGCAAAAACCAAAAATTTTTATTTAAGGATTAAAACTGCTACTGAATTTTAAAAATCATATTCCAGTTAAATTAAAACAATCGGCTTATATGAGTTAATAAAGAGATCCAGAATTATAATAATCGTAACATGATAAACTGGGCAACTTCTATCAATAACAGTATTTAACTGTTATAACTTCAACAGTACGATAATTTAAGTGATAATATTAATTAGTATATAATCATTTCTAAAGTAAAAGAGATGTTGAAGTTTCAACAAGGAATTACAGTGTAATTTGAAATATTAAATGGAAAAAAATGACGAGTTCTGGTTTTTTATTTTATTCTGAATGCTGTTCCAGCCTATATTTGAAAGTTCTGTCATATTTATTTTTCTTTTCTTTATAGGAAATGCCAGATTTGCTCTGAACTTATTAGCATAAATGTTAGGACGTAAATAGGTTGATCCCAGATTAACAACAGTGTGCGCCAATTACCTCCAAAAATAAGTATAAGAAATCTTATCAATTTCTTATTTTTATTTTTTAACCCAGTATCTGCAGCTCAGTGAAAACAACTAAAACATGAACAACAGACTAAGTCAACAAAACAATGGCCCTTCATATTAAAAAGAAGATACTGGGTAAATTCAACTGATGACTGCTAATGAACCTGAAATAGTCTGTATTGAATTCCCGGTATCAAAAATTCTAAAAGCAGCTGAGTGATTTTTATTTGTGTGCGTTTTTATTTCTTTTCATACCTAACAATATCCTCGTGCACATTAATTTTTTTCCATTATATGTCTTGTTTATAGTTAAATCTCTTCTAAGCTAGTGGTTACTAGTGGGGAATTAACATTTTGCCCTTTTTTAATTTTACTTGTCTTGCTAATATTTTTTTATATGAAGGGCCATTGTTTGTTGACTTATCTGTTATTCATGTTTTAGTTGCTTTCACTGAGCTGCAGATACTGGTAAATTCAATTGATGACAGCTAATGAGCCCGAAACAGTCTGTATTGAATTACCGGTATCAAAAATTCCAAAAGCAGCTAAAGTGATTTTTATTTGTGTGCGTTTTTATTTCTTTTTATACCAAACCTATTTAAGTCCTAACATTTAATAAAAAAAAAAAAAATTCTTTTGTGGAAAATCACTAAATTTTGAGGGTTAACATCTGGACTCATTTCATTTTAATAATACATACAATAAACAATGTATAATCTTATATTTGACAGCATCCTTTTGAATGAAAGTTTGCAAAATTTAGATGCTTATAGATAATGTGCCCACAGTACTCCTACTTAAGGCAGAAGAAAGCACAGCTTAAAGTCCAATTATTCAAAATGATCCCTTCAATATTGCCTATTACATCTGCTGTAAAAACATTTATAGGTCCACAGGGCACAGAGTTATTTGGCTACTGCAAAAGCAATTGCACCATTCAAACACCAATATTCGAGCTGTAGTGCTGGAACTAAAAACTGCCGAAAGTGTGCAATTCTTTCACAGCAATACCTAGTATCTCGATTGATGTAGGATTTTTAACAATATTTTTAACAGCAATGTAGAAAAGTGAACAAGGAAGTTCATAATTCTATTATCCAGTGGCAGATGTATAAATTACCTGAGGAATGCACTCTGAGAGATTTACATTACTGCATCCATGAAAAGTAAAATCATCCTCCTTTATAGTTTTGTATGCTGCTTTATCACAATACTAATCGTTTCTTTTTGTATAGTAATGCAATAGTTAATAAAGAAAGTATAAATGGCATACCAATTTTCGAATATCTGCATTACAAAAGACATCGTAAACAATAAACCAATCATAAAAGTACCACCAATCTTTTGGAGACAATTTTAAGAGGAGGTCGTAATTTCATGATACAAAATATATAAAGATATGAAAATTCAAAAAAAATTTAACTATGGCCTTAGAAACTAATAGGATTTTAATGAAACTATTACCAATTGGATTCTGAAATTTACATAAAAAATATTGGAAAATTAAAAAAAAAAACAAAAACTTCTAATAGAAAAAATAATCAACACAAAAAGTAATTCTGAACTTAAAAAAAAGTAAAAGAACTATTTATTATATCTTTTTCTTGTTTTTCGTAGTTAGTTTTTTTATGTAATATTTGTAACTTTGATATTACCCTTATTATGTAATTGCAATACTTTACTCTCAGCCCTACATCACGAGAACCTAGTAGGACTGTAATTGCAAACTTGCCAAATTAAACTATTTTTTGAATCTTCTCTCTAAAACATGAAGTTGCATTATTGAAATGTATATTGATCACACTTACTGCTGTTTCAAATTCCCTGTCGCCTGTTATATCAAACTTGAGACCACTTCCACATTTAACTTCAACAGGGACATCTGCTGGAACAGTCAATTGTTTTTTGTCCTCTTTTGGTTTCTTTTGTGTGACACTACTTATCACTGTTTGGTTTTGGGCTGAAACTTCTGTTGGGGTTTCTTCATTTCCATTACCTGTAGTCACTGATTTTACATTTTCTTGAGAGTCTAAAGAAATTTATGAAATCATTTAATTACTTCTGAAATTAAAATTTAGTTTCCTAATTATAGACTTGTCATGGCTACATCCGATATTTATTAATCTCTTAAGTTTCATAAAGCAGTGCTTTGTCATAAATTAAAAATAAAGCTAAAATTACAATGAAAATAATTTTACAATTTTTTTTAAAGTATTTTTGCATGAATTTTACATTTGAACTCACCTTCTGCCTGCCTACGACGTAAATTGTGCATAAGAAAATTGTCACTTAATTTGTCTGCAATTGCAGCACGAGCCTGTCTAACACTGGCTTCAAAACTAGAAGGTTGTCCAATGTGAATTGACTCCATGCTTTTACTACAGTTTATGATAAACCTAAAAATAAAATAGTATAAGTTAATCACAACTAATTTCAATGTTAGTAGAATTATTTTTTTTAACCAATTAACCTTCAACAACAATATCAGCAGCAATAGTATTTATTATTGTTATTAAACAATTTAGACCTACTGACAAACACCGTGAATACAAGTTATATAATATTTAAAGTTATTTTGATTTTTTTTTTTTAAAGTTTTGAACCAGTTTTAATTATTATTAAAGTTTTAATTAATAATAATAATTTTAATTTCAAATTTAAATTTAATTTTAATAAAAATATTGTAATGATTTTTATATTCACATTTATCTTTTTATTATAGTTCTATTTATTTTTATATATTCTTAGTTTTTTTACGTTTTGTATTAATCAGCATTTATTCTATTATCAATTGTACATTCTAATTTTTACTGTTTAAATCCGTTATTCAATTCAAATTTTCCATTGGCCGTTCTTCTCTCCTCTGATTCATTGTTTTTTGAAAATACTGTTAAAAATCAGTTATAGCCCACGTGTAAATTAAAATCTTCCAATCAATTGTAAAAGCACGCCAACCAATCGCAGCCTTTGTAAATATTCTATTTAAAACTCCTGCAGCGCACGAATAAACAGTTAGTTCGAGAGTTCTTTCTAGATCTTGTTCAGTCTAATATTTTATTTCAGGAACCAGTGACCACAAACAACACCACAATATTTTTACTAGGAAAAATTAAACTAAGCTTTATTTTTAAAAGCCCATCATTTTTTAAATGATTAAAATAGTAACTGCTCCTATATAAGTGAAGATTGTTATTTTAAAGATAAAAAAAATATTGCAAGTAAAACAAGAAAATATGGCTTGGAATTATAAGTTCAATTATCAAGTGTTCAAATTTCATCCTTTTGTGTAATTAATTATGCAATTCTAATTTTTTGTTTACCATATGCTTTTTTTTTTGTTACCTACAAAATTTTATTAGAATAGGTTAAAGTAGAAGATTGTACTCATCCCCTATTTATTCTCAAAATTGTGGGAAAACATAAATTAAATAAATAAATAAATAAAAATAACGAAAGGCTAAACCATTTCTAGGGTTTCCTAATTTTCTGTAGTTAGTTTATTATTCTCAAAAATTTTTTTCAAGATCATGGATCATATATAAGAATTTCAAACCATATTATTCATTTTAATCTGTTTTTTTTTTTGTTTTTTTACATAACAAACTTTGTTGATCCAAAAATTTTAGAATAATATCTTTTATAAGAATATCAATAATCATCTACTGAAACTATTATTAAAGATATTTCTATTAAATTATAAATTTAAAATCAAAAATTATTCAGGACACACACATTGAGTTTAAAGTCGTTTATAAATGCTGGACAATAAATTTCTAACTCAATAAGTGTGTCCTGAATAATTTTTAACATTAGCTTTGTCACACGTTAAATCGTTTAATAAAAATTATAAATTTTTTTAAAAAAAAAGTATTAACTTAATCTTTCAGTTGTCCAATAAAGTACAAATTTAGATATATTAATATATAAATGCATCTGTATTCCTTTCTACTTGGATAAACAACTGTCACAGAGATTCATTATTTTGTGACAGATTTTTTGTTAAACAGGCTAGTGAATTCTGAGCTGGACAGCATCTCAAGCAGCAATGTAAATTGCACAAGAATGATATGAGAATATCTACACATCACTAATCTATGTAGAAAGTCACCAAACAAGACAATTCCATGACTGAGTGGATGTCGGTACCATTCAAAGCCATCAATCTAAGTGTTATCATGAGAATCATCCAATATACAGACTTAAAAATAGCAAGTTTGAATTTCCTAATTCCTAAAAACATAAATCCCCACTTACTTTTTGTTGCTGAGATCCATAGTGAAGAAAATCACGGACATTGTATTGTCATCTCTCTCTCTGTCTTCAAGCACACACTGATCTTGGTGATTTTCCTAAAAAGCAAAAGTCAATAAAGAAAGTGTGAAAACAGTCCTTGTCAAACAATTTAATTAAATCTAAACTAACATTTCAGAAATTTTACAAATTCTGAATTGGAGATACAGTGAAGTCTCACTTATACGAATATGAGGGGGAACCAAAAATTATTTGTATATGGGTCATTCCACAGAAAACGTAACTTTTAAGAGACAAAAATGTTAAAAAAAAAAATATTGACAAACAAATCTGAAATTTATTTTCTAAGCAGTATTATTGCTTCTATGAATTATAAAATGAATTGTTACATTGTTTCTTCCTTTTTCATGAAATAAGGAAAATAAAATAAAATTTTGATATGGACGAGGATACACAACTGTAACAGAGTATAAGATACAGTAATGAAATCTACCATATTTTAAAAGCATAACTCATAATTTAAGTAAAAATTCAATTTATTCTGAAACTGAGTGGTTAAACAGAACATTATAACTTATCGCAAAATAGCAGAAAAGAAATTTACCGATAATAATAAAACAAATATTCCAAAATCATAAATATTTTAAATTAATTATTGAGATAATGATAATAAACAATATAGTACATATACTAAATCAATTATTGAGACTCATAGTATTTAAATAAATGATTTTGTACCCTCTATTACGAAATTAATATCCTCCATTCAATGTTAATGTAACGGAGGATACATCTACGGAGGATACATTTCTGCAAAATTTCCCTAGTTTGTCATGCTTATTGTGAGGTTAGCTCATGAACATCCTTTAAAATGTAATTGAATCATATTTAAGAATAACTTCAACAAGTTCTATGTATTTTCTCAATGTTATTTATTTGTCTAAATTGAGAACGGAGGATACACAAAGATTAGAACCGTCTTGAGAATCCTGAAGAAACTGTTAGATAGAATATAGTTAAACCATATTATTTTACTCCAAACACAAGATAGAGCTAAAACAAAGTGGCGTCTTTTCCTCCTTCATCCACTCTTTTTGAATACCATTGCCATCTAATGGGAATTTGTCAAAATATCTTCAGAACGGAGGATACAGGGAAAGTCTGTGACAAACTTTCAAACCTAAAAACATATGTTCAAGCTAACATTTTCTAATTTTTTTTTATGTCGAACTGAAGTTCACCTTTTAATGTAAGAAATACAATGTGAATCACTTACTCAATATTTCCTTAAATTCATGAAATAATTAACCACCCTTCTGACGAAGCACTTGTGACACGTAACGGAGGTATACATATCTTCACTATTGTTTAAAAATTTAATAGAAATAAAATGAAAGAACAAAGAATACCAATGTTCATATCTTCCTTCGTTTGTATTGCTGTTTATAACCACTGAAAGAAGAACTTTGAATATTTCTTAAGTAAATAATTGCCTTGTACGTAAAAAGGTACGTTTTCTGTGGAATGACCCATAAGTGAATATTTCGTGTAAGTGAATTACATATAGGACTTATGGATGTTTCGCCGGGTAATGAGAAATTCTTCGTATAATTGAATGTTTCGTATAAGTGAGACTTCACTGTATTAGAAAGTTATCCATAACAATAACAAGTTAATTTTTTAAGATGATTTTATGAGAAGCAGTTAGTTTTTATTCTAAAATTAAAAACTTTCATTTTATTGACTTTGGATAATAAATAAATAAATTGTAGCAACAGTCAACAATGCACATATGTTCTGTTTAGTTACTTACAAGATAAGGAGTAATTGCATCATTTTTTGTTTTCTCCAATGTGAAGCCAAACTAGAAAGAATTAATAAAAAAGATTATCAGTAAAATTTAATTTTGAATTAACAAGGGGCCCATCTGTAAGAAAAAGTTGGGTTCAACTGAAGATTTGTGTTATGTTAAGGTTGAAACTAATGCTATCTAATATCACAAATTTCAGTTCAACCTTGCTCCTTATGTATATATTGGTCCTTCATATGTAATGATTACAATTCCAAACTATCATTTATTAAATGCACTATATGCAACATCTTGTTTGTTTCTACATGGAATTCTATTCTACAAATTAAGTCCAACATGAAAGCTGACAATGTGCATTCTGTAACGCCTTTCCGTGGTTTTATAGGCGAATATATAGGTGGGGAAGGGAGGAGAGGAAAGACGAAGGTCACGACAGTAAGAGACATGAATAATTAACAAGGCGCCGGGCCCAAATTTACCTCATTTAAGGAGTCAAGAAATAAGAAAACTAAGAGTTAACGATTCAGGGAAAATTTGACAGTGTCAGGCAATGAAGCCAGAAGGGAAGGGGAGTGCTTGCAATCAAAGTAGGGGGGGGGGGGAGAAGTATGTGATGACATGTTGACTGGCATCAGCTGAGAGGAGCTAGATCAGGGGTGAAGGGGATATGACCGGGGGAGGGAGGAAAATAAGATAATCCACAGCAATCCACACACTAAAGGTACTGTTTTCCCCTCAGACCCGGCCAACAGACAAATAAGCAAAATCAATTAATTGTTAAATTACAATAAATAAAGATTGAAAAATGACAGGTTTGAATATCTAAGAAATTTAATAATAAAAATATATATATATATATATATATATATATATACATATACATGCAAAGCAAGGTTATACATACCCCAGGGTTCTTAATAAATTGAATCTACAAAGAAATAAACACAAGAAGAACTTCACACTTATACAAAATAATATCCTGACGAGATTGTCAGGAGGCAATTGAACTATGCAGTGTCAAATCACAATGAGCAGGTTTCACAGATTCACTGGCGGTAGATAGTAAGGTCAAAATCTAGTCTATACAATCTGGGTAGTGTGATTTGCAGCACTCACAGTATGAATGAGGAGAACACTGTGTGATCTTAACATTGGGAGCTCTGATACTACAACACACTTTGCTTTGCAGGAAATTGGATTTACAGAATGCACTTTGACGCAATAGATTCACTGCGAAATGAAGTGTTGTCTTTTCACTGCACAGGATGGAGATCTAAAGAACGCTCTTTGACGAACAATATCCAACATTATGTGGAGAATTGTCAAGTCCCGCTATCTGAGCGGGCCTCCCCACGTTTTCAGGCAGAGAAGAAGCAATCGGGAATTGATAGTTTGTGCAGTAGCTGTCTTTTCCCAACATGTAGCAGATTTTTGAAGGTCATCAATAGTATCTAGCAGGCTGCCCTTCTTTCTCCTCTCTCTCTCCACTCCCACTGTCCTCATCTCTTCTCCGTTTTTGCCCTGTTGGAAACAACATCCCCCTTGAAATGACGTCACCAAGGACAGATCAAGTCGGTGGGCAGCTGACTACTACATAGGCACTATCACTCTCGAAAAAGCAAAGGCTTTCTGTGATGTTTCACAAGTGATTCTAAGTTTCAGATTTTCTTTCTTATCACTGCATTATTCACATATAATTTTCTTGAGCATTCAGCTGATTGGATATCTCATAAAAATTGTGAACTTTATTAACCCTTTTACTGCCAGCAGGCCAATATATCGGCCCTCGTTGGTTGTGCGAAAACTGCCACGGGCCGATTCATTGGCCCTACTTCTTTTGACGTCTTTTACTTTGTCATATGCGACTTATTGAAGGGCTCCCATCTCATTTATCGGCATGTGCTTTATTTCTGCTGCTAAAATAAGATTATTTCACCATATACATGCTGATTGTTCACATTATGCTTGCCTCGTAAGTTCTCCCGGGTTTTTTCGTTACCCTCGGGACAGTATCATACTATCTTTTGTGCTGGTCAAAGCTCACGCTGGTCTGTGTTTTCTCTGTGGCTCTTAGTATTTATTTTACAGTGTCAGTTTCGAGCAAGATTAACAAATATTCTTCTAATATTGAGTAAGTATTTGTTGACGAATAATATATCTTACAATTTTACATCATAATACGAGTTTTCCGTATTTTTATCTCTTATATTTGTGATTTTATATTTTTGAAAACTATATTTATATTAATATAAATATAATAATATAAATAATAGAAATTATAGTATATTATTATTTTTTCATGTTTATTATTATAATAAACATAAATATAATAAATATCTACATTTATATTTTAGAAAACTAAATTTTATCCATAAGAAATACTATTTCATTGCTTGTAAATAATATTTTTCTAATCATAATATGAAACAGAATTTTGAGTTTTTTACATATGTATAATTAATAGTAACATATGTAATATGAAATTAATTACATATTTAGTAATTTAATAATTAACAATATTAAAAAAAATAATATTGTTATTTTTTTTCTTTCTAAAAATTAAAGTCAACCCACATAATTTTTCCATGGTTCGAAGCCCCATCTATATCTTCAGCAATGGGAAAAATTCTAGATGTATTAAATAAAATTAAGTACTAGAAATAATTCAAATTCTGAAATCTTGCAAACTTCCTGAAAAGAGCCTTGGCAGTCTTTGCACATCCCGACCACAATGGGCTGGCAGTAAAAGGGTTAAGGGTGTTATCATCTCTGGTTAATTATTCAGCTTGAATTGTCAGCAGATATATTTAAACAGCAACATGCATCTGCCTAATAGTTAAGTAGGGCTTGTTGCATAAGTACAAGCATTGATAAAAAGTTTGAATGCCCAGTCCTGAAGGAGATCAGATAAAATTGTGAATTTTTGTAGAAGACATTACTGAATCTTTACAAACAAAGGTGAAACCCATATAACCTCATCTGTCATCAAAATCATTATGTCTTTTATCAACTTTGAAAAGATGGAAGTGAATTGAGATAGTGACAATAGATTATAAGAGCAATCAAATACCTGCAGATGAAGAACCTTATTATAAAGCAGATCTATGATGATATGGTGGAAACACTGGAGAATACCCCTCCATCATCAAAATTTTATTATGGTTGAGAATCAATTGAAGACAGTGGATAAACTCAAGAATTTAGTAATGTCAATTAGACAATTGGCCATCAAAAACATTGCAAAGGTTCTGGGCGTATCACTGGAACAACTTCAAAACATCTTGCCAACAAACTGGTAAGTTTCATCTCGATGGATGATTAAATTATTCCTCCTCACCACTAAGAGGAATAATGTGAACACTCTCAAGGAAGCATTGAAGTCCTACAGAAGAGCAATTTCTATGCATGATTTATCATGGACAATGAAAAGTGGATCCATCCTACATTCTGAAATCGAACAAAGCGGAAAAACCTCTGGTCTTAAATAACAAAGAAAACAGACTGTTCTATCTTCCAGTAAGGTGCTCCTGGCAGTTTTCTGGAAGAAAAGGCATAATGCTGACAGATTACTTTAATCACAGGACATTTCTATGCCTGTTAAGAAAAAAATCTTGCAAATGCTCTGGAAATGTTCATCAGCTGGCGTGGCAATGGTTTACAGCCTTCATTTACTAGAGCATCCACCATATTCATTGGACTATTATCTATTTATTAAATTTGTAATACATATTTCTGACATACAATATATCTGTAATGATGATATCATCTCTACAGTACAGGATTTAATTTTGAAAATGCAAGATTTTGAGTTCCATGGTATCTAAAGGAGAAGGCTTCATGATTGCTGAAGAAAGTGAATAGTCTTGAAGGGAGACTATAGTGAAAAATAAAATGAAGTGTCATCCACTTCAATGGTTTTCATTAGGTTGTGGCTATGAACTCTCCTTCATTCAAAACCTTGTAATAAAATTTACAAACTCCATCAGCTCATCAAGGTCACTAAGTTTAAAAAACAAATAATTTCCAGATATCAAAAACTATTTAATCCCACTCAATTCAACTTAAAACAGAAAGGAAAATACAAAAATAGACGGGAATGATTGACAGTATTAACTGTTCAAACCACATCAACAAAATATCATCCCAGGTGATTGAGAATGAACAGAATACATTTCTAATAAAAGTAGATGGACTGTTCTAATAAAAATTGCATTTTCAAAAGTAACACGAGAAACAAAAAATGTCTGAAACTGATATTTTTTTTCTCCCTCAAACGAGAAGCAAATGTTTTAGCTTTTCATTTTCGTTCAGTATTTCATTGTGGATGTGGTGCTACTGTCTCGAGTATAGAATTTGAAAAAGGAATTATGGGAATTCTACTTTGAAAGATTTAAAATGTTTAGTGCAGCAAATGAAAAGTTTAAGAACAGATTTGCTACAACTTTCTCAATGACTTTTGGTTGGAGTGCTAAGGCCGAACTAAACCAAATTTATAAAGAAAAAATTAACTTTTTACTTACAAGGAAAGAGCACACCCTATATGGCATAAAAATCAATGCCATTTTGTGAGATGAAAGTACACATGGAGCACTTCAAATATATATATATATATATATATATATATATAGGTTGAGGGGCCAACAGTCAAGCATTTTTGAGATATTTGACATTGTTTTCATTAATTTTCGAGTATTAGCTTCTTAACTCCCTGTTGTCCGTTTTAAAGTATAAATTTGTGTAGTTTAATGTGAAAACTATCAGATCTGGAGATCAAAGTAGCCAACATTCGATTCTGCAGGAGGACATATTTTTTTTTTCTTTAATTATTATTAATTTTTTTTCCATCGCCCTTGCCTTTGTTTTCTTCTTTCTTTAATATAGGTTTTTCTTCCCTCCCCCTCCCGGAACTCTGGACCCATCGATTTGAAATCTGGTGAGTTAACCGATACTCCATGCTCGCAATTGCTTCCTAATAACAGCAGTGAGTTAATAAGGCAATACTTGAAAATCGACAAAAATAATGCAGAATATCTTGAATCTGTAGAGCGTTGGCCACAGCATATATATATATTTTTGAAGTACTTCATGTGTACTTTCATCTCACAAAAGGGCACTTGAATTCTAAAGATACAGGGTGTGTCGACTTCTTGTAAAAAAAAAAAAAAAAAAAAAAAAACTAATTCAAAATCATGGGGACTTAGATATTTAAAATCAATCTTAAAACTCTTATCCATAAATATTAATGGTTCAACAATTAATAATATTAACAAAACATCATGAGAAAAGCGTACTTATGTATGAAAGAAAAAAAAGTTTAGTTAAGTTGCATATTTATATATGTGTTATTCTGTATTTTTCAAAGGAAAATACTCTATTGCATTCTCTCCTACCTGAATAGATGACCCCGGGACCCTGTGATAAATGCCGATCAGAGGTCAAAGATCACGAATATATATGCCATTCAAATTCTTCTTCACATGATATATATATATTTATTATTTCCTTTTTGATGATTTTTCCTATTTTCAAAACCTTAGAATCATGTTGTTTTTAGAGTTTTTAGAGCTTTTAGGACACTGGTTGAACTACAAGCAAGTATCAAAAAATTCAAAATATGTTGACAGGGTTTTACGGTGCTTGACCTCACAGTTGTGACGTGGATAACTGCCATAAATTTGGAGCTAAAACTTTTGTGGATGCTAGATAACCTTAAAGACTCAGCTGGTATTATATTTCAGCCAAATCGGATCAACAGTTTCAAAATAGCGGCCAATAGAAATTTCAACTTTTTGATGTTTTTCCCATATCCTGACATCTTTTGCGACAAACTTTGTACAGCTTTTAGGGCATTGGTGTAACTACAAATAAGTAACAACAAAGTCGACATCTGTTCACGGGTTTTTAGGGGGTGGAGCTTAGAAGTGGAGCATGACCTCAAAGTTGTGATTTGGATAACTTACGTAAATTTTGGGGCTTTTCAGCTAAAACTAAACTTCGACTTCGGATGACTGAATATCAAACTTATTATTAAAATATTAACAAATACTTTTCACATATCTCAAGGTGGTTGACCTTCGGGAAATACACTTAATGCAGTAGATGCATGACAGAGATATTTTATTTTTAATACATTAAAATATTTCTAAAAAAAAAAAAAACTTGTCCTCCTTCTCCCAGAATTGAACACTGGCTCCTTTGATCTCCAGACCAATAGCTTACGAATTATGCCACATGAACAATAGCTTTAAAAGGAACAACAGGAAGCTAATACTTGAAAATATTTGAGTGTTGCCCCTCCCCCCCTCAACCTATATATATATATATTTGAAGTATTGCATATGTACTTTCATTTCACAAAAAAAACATTGCTTTTTGCGATGTACAGGGTGTGCTGCTCCTTGTTAGCCTACAAAAAATGAAAACAATCGGTCAAAAGAAATTTAATAGAAGATGATCCGATTGTGAATTTGTTTTTTTTTTTAAGCAATCCCATCTGATTAAGATGGTGCGAGTATTAAAAAGTAAAACCACTTGAGGGAGATTATTCTGATAAAGAAAAAGTGACACAAAGAAAACTGAATCAAAGACACGTGGCCGAGTGCACCAAACTTCAATTAACTTTGATGGCTGCAGTGTGGACGTAGCTAAAATTAGTGGAGGGTGCTGCTCCAGAAAAATTTTAGCCTTTGTTTTAAAATTGTGTGAAAGGAAACAAACATGTATAAAAAGAAAATTTATTCAGAAACTTGATAAATTTCTTTTTTATACATGTTTGTTTCCTTTCACACAATTTTGAAACAAAGGCTAAAATTTTTCTGGAGCAGTAACCCCCACTAATTTTAGCTGCGTCCACACTGCAGCCATCAAAGTTAATTGAGGTTTGGTGAACTCGGCCAACAGTCTTTTACTATAGGCAGCTGATGACAATAACAAGATGAATGGTTCCAGAAAAACGAAAATGTAAACTAGTCACTCCATAATTGAAGTTACCTGAACAATCAGTTTTGGGGATATTTTAGAAATATGGCAAGAAACAAAGGAAAAAATTTAAAATCCATATCTATTCATGAAGATGAATTTTGAAATTAACAAAAATAGCCTTATGGATTGGCTAGTTTGATTGGATTTAATGGTCCAAAAGCAATTGTGATCATCCTATGTCAAAAAAAGGTAAATTAAAACTGAAGTTCAGAAAACTTACCACTAAAATTAAAAAATGATAAAAGAAAAAACACAGAGTGTAATATTTTTATTTATACACAGAGTGTTTCTGAACTTATGTTTACAGAAGAATATGGTAGATAGAGGGTATACAAAAAAACTTTTTCCATTAAGTAATGTGTGTCCGGTCTTGCACCAATACAGCGCTACAGTCTGTTTGTGACTGTTGGCCATGCACAGGAGGGCGTGATTGTCAGCTGCAGCCATGTGCATGATCTTACTGTGTCTGTTGCTTACTGTAGGTACAGTCATCAAAGAGTCAACATTACAGCAGACAACGGAGCAGTACAGTATGATGGAACTTGCCGACTTACATTTTGCTGCAAATCAACATGGGCGAATAGCTGCAAGGATGTATGTGGAGCGGTTTCCCCATCGCCGACATGCTGCTCACACCATGTTCCAACAACTTGATCACCGACTTTGTGAGACAGGTTCATTGCGCCTTAACATGTCCACAACAGGCCGATCTCATTCTGTGACACATCACATCGAGAAAGCCATTCTTGAGGCAGTGACAGATGAACCTTCCATCAGCACACATGTAATTGCACATAGTGTTGCTTTAAGTCATATCTCGGTGTGGCGGATTCTTCCCGATCAACAGCTATACCCTTTTTGCCTGCAATGTGTTCAGGGTCTTAACCTGGAGTTTTATCCACGAAGACGCCAGTTTCCTTAGTGGTTTTTACAACAATGTGCAGTGATAACAAAAGTTCGCGAGTTGTGTGTTGTTCACTTATAAGCAATATATAGGATTCATGCAACATTGTACAATTATATATGTGTAGCTTGTTTTGTTATTCATTAATTTGATTTCTTGTTTCGTATCTGCCAATAAATGTGCTTAATTGTTTAGCGGACTCGCTCAAGAAAACAGTTTAGCCGGGAGTTCATTAGGGTCTTCTGTATTTCTCCCATCACTTCCCACCGGTCTGCTCTGTCATCTGCTCCTATTTTCCCTTCGGCCTTCATGCGTCTCAGTCACTGTCCAATACAGTACTTTGGATCCTTTGTAAACAATGTCTTCTAGCTAAGTGTGACAAATATACCGTCCAATATCTATACGCATCAAAGAACACAAAAATGTCTTCATTACCAAAGCCTCTACACGAGCATACATTGTAACACATTTCAAACTGAACACATTCCCAAACTTCATAGATGCCAAACCCTTCTCTCAACGCAACAAACTATCCCTCTGCCTCCTCTCTGAATCACTCTACATAATCCAGCTCAATGCCTATAATTCAGTCACCAGCAAATTGCCCGTCACTACTGCTAAGCCACCCCACATCATCAACACGTTTTTGTTTTGTGTTGTCCTAAATGTTTTTCCTGTCCTTGATGATGGAATACATCCCTAATGATAACTGAGAATAACTGTTTAGTAGCCTTTTTTATATCTGTTTTTATCAAATTTAAATCAAGTGAATTTAATTTTCACTTTCTTAAACTTGGAATATATATATATAAATACAGGGTATTTCGAAAATGATAGACAAAGTGAAGAGATATGGGTTCCAAACGTCATTTCGAGTTGAAAATGTTCTATGACATTTTGTTGTACCAGCCATAGTTTTAGAGTTGGGAAATGAATGCTTTGGGAATGATCCCTAATTAAAGAAAGCTCAGTTCACATTATGAAGTGTAAGTAAATAAGATAAAGGTATCAGTTTTCAGTCATGACATTTGTTATCCGGTAGGGATGGACGGGATTGGATTTTTAGGTCGGGACGGGACGGGATTTTTTTTCCCTCCCAAAAATCGGGACGGGATCGGGATGGGATTGTCCTTCCTTCAGTAAATGGGAAATAGTTGTTTGGGTTTTGAAACTTGTTATGGATGACAATAATAATAACAAACAAAAACATTTTTATGTCTGTCGTTAGTCGAAATCACGAAGGCCGTCGTCTGTTGTTTATTGGTTCGCAGGTCGATCGCTAACGCCATGACGAAAACACTTTGTTGTTAATGTAATACTGGGAGGTAGAAGGAAAATAAATAGTCCAGAGTATTTCTCAATGATTTATTGTAGTTTTCAGTTGCCATGATTAATAATCCCAGCATTATTAAGCCTTTTGTTGAATTTAAATAAATCGCGAAATCCCGCCCGATAAACGGGATTATAATTTTCCCGAAAATTTCCCGAAATATCGGGTCCTGGATTGCTATCTGTATTATCCCTATTATCCGGATTGCTTTCTGTAATATACCTTTACCTTATTTACTTACACTTCCTAATGTGAACTGAGCTTTCTTTGATTAGGGACCATTCCCAAAGCATTCATTTCCTAACTGTAAAATTATCTTAATCATATCTTTATATATTATTACTTCTTATTAAGGTATTTATCTAATTTATTTATTTACTTATTTTATACTTTAACTCAATGTTAAGAATTTTGCTCTTTTTTATTTAATTTCTAATTTATGAACATGAAATGTAAAGAAATAAAAAAAGAATGTGTGTGATAAAAAAGAGCAGTCTTTGAATATTGTGTTTTTGTTTTTCTAAATTTTAATTATGATTTTTAACACAGGTGCCGCTGATGAAGTGAAGGCAAATTGGGCCGTGTCTTCATAGAAACAATAATTTGAAAGTTGTATTGGCATTTTTCAAATTTCAGATTACTGTCCAGCTATCTTCAATTTTAAGTGGCACACAGTTTCAATGAAGAAAGGATGAAGAAGCAAATAAAAAAAGTTGGATCAAATTCCTACTTGTTTCAATTTCTTGACCTACCATAAGTTGAAGATTAGATAATTTAAAAATTTGTTTATTATTATTAGTATATATCCTACTAATGAATTATTTGTTAAAAACTGTGCAATAAAGCAGAGCTGGAAACATCGATGTTATTTTATTTGTCAAACAACGCCAGGATTAAATGAATGTATGAAAATCTAAGCATAAAATTTCCACAACTTTAGTTTATGGATCTCTACTGGAAAGGAATTTGTTACGAACCAATCAACAACAT
Organism: Thereuonema tuberculata; assembly: GCA_023159025.1. Classification (NCBI taxonomy): domain Eukaryota; kingdom Metazoa; phylum Arthropoda; class Chilopoda; order Scutigeromorpha; family Scutigeridae; genus Thereuonema; species Thereuonema tuberculata. The sequence goes on from JAFIDM010000007.1 coordinate 48,618,639, forward strand.
CCACTAGATTTTTACAAACATCTTCAAATCCATGGGGGAGCTACTCGACTGATCAGCCAAACATTCTGAACATCTTCCAAAATTAATTTATAAAGATACAGTTTATGGTAAAACTTCAGAAAGCAGTGAAAAAATCATTTTGAGAAATACTTGTTAATTTCTAAGGAAAAAAGTTATTGAAGGAATTTTACTATAAAAAAAAATTATTACTAAACTGTTATGATATCTTACAATTATAAATAAACAATTAATTTAGCCCCTCTAGGAAATCTTACATTGCAATAATCAACTGGGCTTCTTGTTCAGTTAAATAACTTTGAATAAAATCTTTTACTTACTACTTTAGTGGAATCAAATGGTAACAAACTAAATTTTTTAATGTTAACTTCTAAGTAGCCATTTTTGTAGAAACCAAATGAGCTCAAAACAAAATAATTTCGAACGTCATTCTGAAATAAATAAATAAATAACAATATTTTAATATGTGTTCCACTCATAATTGAGTACTACACAATAAAAAGAAACAAGAACATACAAGGTACAGAAAAGATCTTAATCAAAATGAAAAGAGTGAAAATTTGTGAATTTGAAATTAAAGATCACATAATACAGATTAAATTAATTTAAACATCGTTGGGCAATTTAGTTTAAATAAAAAGTTCATAAAAGGTTGATATGCCTTTCCTTGAATTAAAAGTGATAATTTGCAAGGCCAAAGAATTTTCAGATAATTTAAGTTTAAAATGAGTTCAAATCTAGCTTTATCATATTTTCTACAAGCATAAATTATATGGTTAACTGTTTCTGTTTCTCTGGATTCACATTTGCAAAAGGCTGTGTTGTAATATTCCAGGCCGCTAGACAAGCTCTGAAGTTACCATGAACCGTGAGGTATTGAGTTATTTTAAAGTTCCAAGATTTTCACAAGATTGTCGTTGGAAAATTGTTGGAAACAATTCTTTTGTAAATTTGACCCTTAGTGGTATTTATCCATTTTGTATTCCACTTCTGAATTGCATATTGTTTTAAATAACCTTTTATCGTTTGTAAAGGATAACTTTTATGGCAATATTTTGCCTGTTCATTGTTCACTGCTGCTTTAGCCTCTTTGTCTGCTTTTTCCATTACCTTGCATTCCTGTGTGTCCAGGAACCCAATAGAAATTAACAATGTTTTTTTATGTCTTTCAATAATGAGAAGATGCTTTGAATTCTATCGTCTTTATGCATATAGTTGCAGAGAGAAGATAGAGCTGATTTCGAGTCTGTATGAATGTTGTATGTTTTTCTACAGTTTGTAAATTAGAAATCCACATAACAGCTTGAAAAATAGCTTTTACTTCTACTTGATAAATACTTGTAAGTGAGGAAATGTAAATCTTTCAATATATGTGGGGTTATCATCACAGTTATTTAAGTAAATACAGACACTTGCTCCAACTCCATTAATGGACTTGGAGGCATCTCTGTATATGTTAGTATCTGTAGGCTTAGTGGTGGATAAAGGCTCGAAATAAACATTAGGTTGTGTCCAAAGTGTTGGATTCATGTATGTAACTGTTGTTGTATCAGTTGGAAACATTAATTGCAATATCCCAAAACAGTTTCTTATTTAGTTCCATAATTCTGCCAGTCTTGGCATAGAAGGAAAGACATTTTGTTTCAATTACTAGTGGTCACGGTACAATATTAGCAAGCATTATTGCAGCCTCTCCAGAGACTGTCCTACATGCATGTGTTATTTTTATTACAAAGAGCCTTTGCACTCTTAAAAATAAGTTTTGTAGAGCTTTATTATGCAGCACAACATGTCCCCAATTTTCTGCTACATACATGACAAGAGGTTGTACTGCTCCAAGGAAAATAGATCTTGTCGCTGAGGCACCTATTTCCCAAGTGCATTTAGCACATCTTTGTAACTGATTGCCAATTGTTTTTGCTTTATTCAGTATATCCTGAGTGTACTGCCTAAAACTTAATTTATTATCTAAGGTCACTCCAAGATATTTATGTGATTCTACCCATTGAATGCGTTGTTTATCATAATAGATTGATGGTAGCTGGTATTTGTATTTCTGTGTAAAAAGGATAGCTTTAGTTTTAGTAATGTTGATAGTTAATTTATTAAAGGAGCACCAATTATATATCTGTTTAAAGGCTATGTCTTCTGTAGGTTTTCTAAATTCTTATCTTGAGCCACTACAGCAATATCATCAGCTTACCCAAAATATTGTATGTCAGTATCAGATTTTTGTAGTAGTGGATCTACAATTACATTCCACAAAAAAAAAGCTGAAATGATTCCTCCTTGAGGACAAGACTTATTCAATTTCCTCTGAATTTGATTTATTATAACTGTACTTTCATTGAGGTAGGCAGCAATCATTTTGATAAGGTATATGGGACACTTCTTTTTGTATAATTCTAAGATGATTGAAGGGTGCCAGGCATTATCGAAAGCTGTTGTTACGTCAATAAAACTGACAGCACTATAAATCTTCTTTTTGAGGCCTTCATGTATAATATTTGACCATTGATGAATGGCTTTTTCTGCAGGTTTGCCTCTTATGAAGCCAAATTGGTTTTCATTAAACCAGTTTAAAGATGTGGCTCTCCAATTGAGCCTAGTATACAATTTTTTTTCAAAAATCTTTCCAAGAGCTGGTAGAAGGCTTATGGGTCGATATGCTTTAGTTCCTGTGTTGTTACCTGGCTTCCTAAGCAGACATACGATGGCTTTTTTTCAACACGATGGAAGTATGAAGTCTGTAAGCAGCTATTGAATAAGCAAATAAGCTATTTATTTAAGAAATGATAAGTTTTCTGTATCATTTGAATATATATATTCCATCCTCACCTGGGGCTTTTAGTGGATGTAATGAATGTACAGCTTGATTTAACTCTTATTTAATGATTTTTTCATAAGCTGCCATTGGTGCATCTATTATCTCCTGATATTCACTGTGTATTTTAACACTCTCCAAGTTATCACTTTCATGATTATCAAGGGGAAATAAATTCTCAACAATTGTTTCTAAAGTAGTTTCCATGGTGAAAGTGGTTTGCCCATTCGTTTTATTAAATGTGTTAAGAATATTTGTATTTTTATACAAATTATATTTTTAGGCTTTGATGTGTACTTCTGTTCTTTTTATATGTTTCTCGAGTTCACTGAGATATAAGATACTGGGCGGACCCAAATAACGAAGGTCAGGAAACCAGAAATGGTCCATCTTGGGTTCCCGGTATCGCAATTTCAAAAAACAGATCAGTGAACTCTCAGTCTTGTGCGTTTTATTCTTATTTTTCTTTCTAATAATAACAATCTTTTCAATATTTTACGCTTAAACTCTAAAAAAAAAAAAAAAATCATGTAAATCACATGACAAATTTTTTAAAGATTTTTAAAGATTTCTCTTAAGTTCCCCACTTCCAAATCTAATCTATTCATGGATACGAGCACATCTACACATGCTAGTATATCTTATGTACTTCAAAGCACTTATTTCCTGTAATTCTGAACAAATTATAAAATAATATAAAGCAACATTAATTCGTTTAATACAGGAAATAAATTTAAAATTAAACGTAAAAAAGTGGTAAGTAAATTAAGGACCGACTACGATAAGAAACAGCAAATACTGAAGCAATATTATTTCATGTTTATTAATTTTTTTCAATCTTCCTTTTTTTAAACACGTTTGCTCTAAAAATCCGTTTCCGGCCACTGCGCTAATACGACGTGTTTTTGTTGTGATAAATGTCAATAAATTTGTTTTTCCTTTTCCCTAATTAATTTAATTCGCTGCAATAATTTTATTTCGTTTTAAGTTATCTTCTATTAAGACAGCTGTTCTGAATTCATTTCTTCTGAATTTGAGGATTAAATCTGTTTACTAAACTTTCAATTTTCAATACATTGTGAAATTGGATTTAATTTTTAAAGACTGTGCACTTAGCCTTTAGATACGAAAGTATGGTTTTGAAAAGGGAAAATATATTAAAAAATATGTGATAAAAAAAAAACAAACATATTTCTTTTTTATTTGAAAACTGACCCAAGAGTTTGATGATAGGCTTAGCAGATCTCTTTTAGGAAACTGATTTGATGTATTTATTACTTAACTATTCATTAATAGATTAGTCAATTAATAAAATAAACTAATAAAAATGCACTACCTTCAGCTCTAATGTGTGTAGTTTACTTGATACTTGAACTATATTTAAAGTAGAAAATAAAAATATAAATAAGGTGCTGTACAAAATGTAAACACGACTGGAGTTCATCCTCAGCGCCATCTTTTTTAAAATCCCAAACGAAAAGCGCTGTCTTGGGTCTGCAGCGCCATCTTTTAGTTTCCGGTTATAAGGAATATCTAAAGGATCATTGAAAATTAGCCGTAAATAAGTCAGCCGTCTACAAAAAATAAAATAAAATAAAAACGAATATTCAAAATATAAATAAGATTTTTCGATATTCTGTAACAATATCGATTTAGTAATAACACGTCTCTCAATTTTGGTGACGTATTACTTCCGGTTTCGAGAACTAACGAGGATGTTTGTGGTTAATGATTCTTTCTAACTTTGAAATGTTTCCGTGACGCAGATTTATGATATTTAGAGATTCTACTATTTTTTTATAAAGAGAAAAAAGGGTGGAGAATATTTAAACAAGCAGCGCCCTCTGTCACTTCCTGCATTTCCCTGAAAGCAACATGTCGTTAGGGAACGGTGTAGTGAAACAGACTCACAAGATCTGTATGGTTTCGGATTTTTTTTATCCTAATACAGGAGGTGTAGAGAGTCACATATTCCAGTTATCTCAGTGTCTGATACAGAGAGGCCATAAAGTGGTGGTGGTAACTCATGAATACAATGATCGCAAAGGGATTCGTTATATGACCAATGGACTCAAGGTGTATTACTTGCCTTTCAAAGCCTTTTACAATCAATGCATTTTTCCTTCAGTTTTTCGAACTGCGCCCCTGATCAGAGATGTATTAATAAGAGAAAGCATTACTTTAGTTCACGGACATTCGGCCTTCTCTGCTCTAGCGCATGAAACTATGATCCACGCTCGGAATTTAGGTTTGAAGACTGTGTTCACGGATCATTCGTTGTTTGGTTTCGCTGATGCCAGTGCCATTTTAACTAACAAAATATTGGAGTTAATTCTTTTGGATTGCAATAGTGTTATTTGTGTATCTCATGTGGGCAAGGAAAATACTGTTTTACGAGGCAAGCTCGACCCGGAGCAGGTTTATGTGATTCCGAATGCAGTGGATTCAATGATGTTTACACCAGATGTGAGTAAGCAACATCCCAACAAGATAACGATTGTAGTGGTGAGTCGATTGGTTTACAGGAAAGGAACAGATTTGCTGATTGGAGTGATTCCTTTAATCTGTGCCGAGCATCCAGAAGTCCAGTTTATAATCGCTGGTGATGGACCCAAAAGAATAGACGTAGAAGAGATGATTGAATATCACGAATTATATCAGAGGGTGTACCTAAAGGGAGGAGTAGAGCATTGCAAGGTGCGCGATGTTCTAGTTCAAGGAAATATCTTTTTAAATACTTCGCTTACAGAGGCTTATTGTATGGCAATAGTGGAGGCGGCAGCGTGTGGGTTACAAGTAGTGAGCACAGATGTTGGAGGCATTCCTGAAGTGCTTCCATCACAGCCAGACTCAGGTCCTGGTCGTCTGTTGTGGCTAATGAAACCAACAGTACAAGATCTAGTCAATGGCTTGAATGAAGCTATAACTGATTTCAAGTCTGGCAAAGTTGTCAGTCCTGTTGCTGCCCATCAGTGGGTGCAGGAAACCTACAATTGGCATGAAGTGGTTTTAAGAACAGAAAAAGTGTATGATAAAGTCTGCTGTAAACCAACTGAAAAACTTAGTGATAGGCTAATACCATATTTAAAAGGAACCCTTGGTCAGAAACTGTACGCATTTATTATTGTACTTGACTATATTATTCTTCAGTTTGTAGATATGGTTGTCCCTGAAGAAAGAATTGACAAAGCTCCATGGTTTAATGTGAATCACTAATTTTATGAATAGCATTAAATAAGGAAAAAAAAAGGAATATACAAATTCCTTATGAATGTGATCTAATATATAAATTATTTATTTTTTAAATAACTACTTTTTTTAAGAGAATTAATTTATAATATATTTTTTGTTAATTTATTGATTATGTGTATTTAAAACAAAAGTGAAATAACACATAATGTTTGAGGACATATTAAAAATAAAAAAAAACGAAGTTAATAAAATACCAAACAAGTAGCAAAATGTTATTTATGTTTCATGTAGAAAGCTTTTGGGCCTTTTTAGAAAAAAAACAAAAACAGTAAATATCGTGTTCATTTAAATTTTGAGTGAAAACTGACGATTTATTATTTACTAATTCATAAAGAAATGATTCTATTGAAATACGTATGTTATGAAATTTCATTATATAATTAAATACCACATTACACAAGATAGGGAATTCCTGCAAGTTGTTTACAAAACGAAATATAGATATGCAGTAGTTATCTGTGGGGTTCAAATAGAAATATTGTTCCCAACATTGAATTGGGGACAGATTGACTGTTTCAGAGATAGAATTGCTAGTTGTTAGAAACTTTAACAGTGTAGATTAATATAACAGAATTTTGAATTATTTTAAATGCTTTATAAGATCAAAGCAGAATTGTAATAAAAATATACAGCATCAGTTTGAGGTATCTTGAAGAAGAGTAACTTAAACGAAAATACTCTTGTTGAGAAACACTCAAACTTATCTGTTAATATAAGATCAAGAAAACCATTGCAGAAATGGATTGAAATCATAATTAATATTTCTGATTTTGAGATAAGATCGTCAAAAAATGGTATTCAATCATCCCCTAAAAACTTTGAGTTTGTGGAAGACACTCTGAAAATACTAAACTTCAAAGAATATTAAAATTAAAAGTGTTGTGAATGCAGATTTATTTCTTATTTGTAGTCAAGCATTAGGAAGTTTCCAGAATTCTCAAGCTAACCATTACTAAATAATGAAACATTTTAGTATCTTATGAAAGCAAGATAAGTCAAATTTTATCAAAAAATAATAATAACGAGTGCCTAACATTTCAGTAGATGAAACACGAGGAAACAGCATTGATTGAAATAATATTCACTATCTGATGTGGATTATTATTAGCCCCTGGTAGACTGTCCATTCAAAGATTTGAAATAGACCAGTGTTCATTTTTTAACTTTAGATGGTCATTCTTATATTGGGTCGGCCTTTTTCTTTTTTTAGCCTGTTTTCCTAAGAAAGTGAGACTCAAATAGGTATTTTTGAACCACTCAATGGATCTTCTTAAAATTTGATGCATATTTAAGAACTACAGATGATTTCATTTTAAATCTTTTCCAAGTGAGTCGTCATTGATAAATTAACAGTAGGGGTGGGCGAGTACTCGAGTTTTCGAGTATCTGTCGAGTATTTTTTAATACTCGGAGTTCGAGCGAGTAGTGGAGACTACTCGAAAACGCGAGTCGAGTAATTAAAAAGTATTGAAAATGCCGATCGCTATTATTTTACAAAAAATGTGCTTGACAAATTAAATTAAAAACATACTTGAGTGTGTGTTGTTTTATTTAATCCCCATTCCTTTAAATGAATACTGATTTAATTCGTATAATCACGCAATAAGTAGAATAATTAATTCAACATTCATCTATTTTGTTCCCGAACACCGTAGTCTGTGCAGACGGGACAGAGATGGGACCAAGACAGCATCGCAGACAACGCATAGTAATCTTTATCATAACAGTATCAGTAAAAAAAGTTCCACTTTACGTTGCCAAAAATAAATACTGTAAAAGCACTTATTTTCGCGAGGCTTTAATTTTCGCGAGCCCGTCGTCATCGCGAAAATTTAAGCCTCGTGAATTACTTTTTTTCGGTTGAATTCGGTTCTGTTCATATAAAATTCGCGAAATTTTCAGCTCGCGAAATCACCGATATCTTCATTTTCGCGAAAATTACGGCTCGTGAAAATAAGTGCTTTTACAGTATGTCCCGATTCTTAACATTACAAAAATTCCAGCATATTCAACAACGAGTTTGATATCCAAGTGGTCATAGTATCAGCTGATTCCTTTTGAATACATCACGCTGTACTTGCCAGACTGAGTTAGTGTAACAGCCAGCCACCAGGATCGCTAGTGTCTCTTAAGAAGGAAAACTTCAAAGTTCAATTCCATTTTTATTGAATTATAATTTACATGTTGCAATTGTAGTTTATCAGGGTACTTTACTTACTTGATTAATTCTAAATGTAATATTAGAATTATATTAGGCCTGCTTAATACTTACCTGACACTATTTTATTACACTTGACTCTTTTTTTACTATATTTGTATCTTGAAGTATGGTCATTTCAGGTAAATTCATCAACGTATTTACACATTTTAACATTAAATGTAAAGTAAAAGAAAAAGATTTAAGTCAAAATTTTATAATTTAGAGTTTATACATTTGTAGGCCTATATAATTGTAAACCAATATCTTACAGATAAGGAACATTGTTTGTTTTAAATTTTATAATAAAAACTATTGGAAACTAAGTCTTTTACTTATAACCCGTGCTACTCGACTCGACTCGATACTCGAATCAAAAAACCACTACTCGCCCACCCCTAATAAGCAGAAAACAAAAAATTAGTAAATGTGGGAAAACAAGAGAATGCACAAAGTGGACAATAATAATAAAGACATATAATAAAAAAATTAATTAATTTACCACCAACGGTTTAAATCTCCCATGGGAGACTATCTTCAAGGTGAGGACACTAAGAAAACACAGAATGACACTAACATATTGGTGAGGAACAAAGGGAGAGATTCTTGATGGGAAATTTGGTGATGGGGTGGGATTAGACAAGGGTTTACGTGATGCATGGGTAAGGAAAATTGGAAAAGAGATAGATTCCTGGAAGGGATATTATGGGATTAACTTGGTGAGTGGGAGAGAGGGAAGAGATAAAGTTTAAAACATAAAGAACTAAATGATTTGAAAAAGTTTTATATTACTACAGGGATGAGAAGAGCGAAAAAAAATAGCTATGTAGGTAAATAAAAGAATATATAATTATATAAAAAAATAGGTAGATGAGTAAATATATGTAAAAGCAAGATATCTGTATATGGCATGGTTAACAATGAATAAGATGTGTATTGCTTGGAGGGAAAAAAATGATTGAAATTAAAGTCTTTAGTAGATTGGTTAGAAATAAAAAGACATAAATGATAGAAAAAGAAGAGAAAATTGGACAAGTATTGAAAAAAAAAATTAGTACTATAGGAATTTTAAGTAAATTGGTATACTTGGAAAAGAGCTGTATAGATATGTTTAGATTTAGTTTAAATCTAAAAAAAACCCTCGATAATAATAATAGTGATGACAGGGAGGGAGGGAGAGGAAGGTAACATATTGTGTTGGTATTTTTTTTTCTAATTAGATGTATGTTTCGATGATGCTGGCTGTCGTTATGTGGTTGTATGGGTTCAATTTGTTGATGGCTAAGGCCTCAGTGAGGATTCTTTCAGAGTTGTTTGGATGTGTGTGTGGCGGCAGTGACATATCTACTATATCTACTTACATATTTACGCATTTACCTATTTATTATAATTATATATTCTTCTATTTACTTACATAGTTCATTTTTTCTCCCTCTTCTCATCCCTATAGAAATATAAAACTATTTTCAAATCGTGTAGTTCATTATATTTTAAACTTATTTATTTATTTTTTTCTCTTCTCTCCCACTCACCAAGATAATCCCATTATATCCCTTCTCTATCCCTTTCCAATTTTCCTTACCCATGCATCACCCCCATGCATTAAGTAAAGCCTCATCTAATCCCACCCCATCACCAAATTCCAACATGCACCGCTCCCTTGGTTTCTCTCTGCAGTCTTGGAAAATCAGATGTTTGTTTTCTTGTACTCAACGAATTTCGTGATTGTTGATTGCAATAAAATTTATATAGACATGGGATAAATATTTCTGGGAATGCCGTTCTCACCCATCTAAAGCACTGGCTACAGGTATCCAATTTTGATGATGGAGAAATGATGGGTTCATAGGAAAATACTTTATCAATGATAATTGTGCATGTATAATCAACAAACATGAGAAGAATTTTAGCCTGGGCTACATTGTAATACTTAATAATGCTGTGTTGTGACGTGACTTGAATGTACTAAACCAAGATTTAGATTAAATTATTGTTTTCAGTTATTGGATTAGGAGACAGGTCTGAACATGAATGTCATTAAGCAAGTATTGACATGTCCAATTCTGCTTATTTATATTTTTAGTTAAGTTTAGCTCAGTTGTCTTTCAGTGAGTGTCCAGCCAAGTTGTACCTAGTACTCTCCTAATTTTCAAGTTTTTATTAATTTTTAGGCTACATTTAAATAATGATTATGTTAGTTTTGTAAAGTGGGGATAATATGAGGACTTTTGAGTGAAAATATTAGTGAGAAAGTTTTGTGTGATTTTTAACATTTTTTTTTAAGTTAACTACTTTAAAATATCCATAAACTTAGTTGTTTGATTTACATTTACATCTGATTCAACTTTATTTTGGACTGAATAACATAACACAAAATAACAGACAGTTGTAGTTTGGAACTGTATTTTTTTTAAACAATTTTAAGTTGTAAAATTTGTTTTATACAATTGTGAAATATGGCAGTTCAAGAGAAAAAGACTAATTGGGCAGTGTTTCCTGTTAAAGGCTGTAACCCTTTTGAGAAAACGGGATATTCTAAGTCTGGTAAGCTGAAGAATGTAAGGTCCTGGATGTGCTCTTTGGTTTGAAAAATGTACAAATGGGAAGGAAAATATGTGGCACATCTACCTATATAAAAAAGAGAAGTCCTGACTCACTGACTGACTGATTCATCAACGTCCATCCCAAACCCTTGAACCTAGAAAGCTGAAATGTTGCACAGAGGTTCCTTTATGATGTAGACAAGGAATAAGGCCGGATTTTTCGAAATTCCCACGGGATAGAGAATAAAGAGGATTTATATTTTCGCTTTAAAGTTGCCTTATCAATATATAGGTGTGTGGCGCCAACCCGCAATACATCTGAGTTATCCGGAGAAGGCCACAACAGGCTGGAAATTCATATATTTTCCAATCTCGATAATAATTTGCTAAATAAATAAAGTTTTTTTTTTATGCTATGTATGCAAGGGTTCCGGAACGAAGCGATGGTACCTGGCAAGTGTAGAATGAAACTTGGAAAAAAGATCAAAGAAGACCCTGAATCTATCCTGCAAGATAAATCTCGCAACATTTTAATGCCAGGGGTTAGTGGATCCTAGGACAGCTTTGGATTATTTAAATAAATCAATGGAGCTTGTAGAAGAATTACCAATCAAGAAAAGAAACTTGGTGTAGACTCTTTATGTAAAAAAAAAATTTGATAAAAGTTAGAGCAACTTGAAAAAACATTTATTGAACTTCAAAATGTAAAGGAAGAAATTTCAGCTAGCAAGCAAGATGAATCAGAAATGATAGCACAATTAAATCTCTTCAAGTTGAAGTGAAATGCCTGGGAAGATGATGTCGAGATGACAAAAGAAAAAAATTATTTACTAAAGAGGTTAATATTAGGGAATCTGAATGAAATATATAAAATGTTTAAAGAAGTGCATCCAACATATGGTATTGGTTTTTCTAAATTTTGTGAGATACAACCCAAAAATTGTATCTTAGCTGGGAAATGTGGAACTTGTACAGTTTATGTCTGTACTACTAAATAGAATATTAAGTTAATGATGAATGGGTCAAATTTAAACAATTTTGTTTTGGATGGAGGTGATACACCACTAAAAAACTACCAAACTTGTATATACAAAATCAGGTGCAATCTGCCCGCTCTTTTTGATACCGTATATAAATGAGTATAAAGAATGTCCTGGGATAGGTCCTTCAAGGATTTGCCTTATCAGAATCCTGATAAGTTTGAGGATGAAATTATAGACAATAAAAAGTGGATATCTGTAGATAGATGTACAATGGAAACATCATTAAAAAAAACAAAAAAAAACTGATTAATTTATTGAGGAATTCACTGAAGACCTGTTGAAGTTAAAAAAACCCACTGTTATTGCTAACACGCAAAAGAGTTTTATAATAATATAAAAACAAACTTGAAGGAGTAGCTCTCATTCATTGTGAATTTGCTGAAAATTATTCTTTCATTCTTCAGGATGAAGTTTAGTCCTACCACTGCTACTAACAGTCGGGCTACATTCCATCCTTTTGTTATCTACTACAACATCTCAATTATGTCTATTTCCGAAAGTTTGAAATATAACACTGTTGCATTCAATCTCTTCCAAACACACCTAATTACTGCTCTGAAAGAAGTTCCTAACTTTAAAAAAAATATTTTACTTTTCAGATGGCTCTGCAGCACAGTACCGAAACAGAAAGAACTTTTTGAACATTTGTTTGCACATAAAAGGTTTTTGGAATTGATGTAGAGTTGCATTTATTTTGCAACATCTCACACTAAGGTGCCTGCCTCCTATGGTCTCAAAGGTGTGAATATAATATTTAAATATAATATTTATTTATGTGCAGTATTTCAATTCTATTTCTTATTGATTTTCTTTAATTTCTTTTTCATAATCTTTTTTTTCTTGACATAAATTATTATATGCTTTCTTTTCATTTAGATACATTAATCTTTTCCTTTCATTAATGCATCTCTTAATTTTTTTTAAAGCCATTACTTTTTCCTTCTTTTCTGTACATTGTTCATCAAACCAATCTAATACATTATTTCCTCCAAATTCTTCTCGATCAAAACAACCTTTACAAATGTTTCTTATTGTTTGTACAAATGTTTGATCCGAACTATTTATATTATCTTCTAAAATTTATATTTAACTTTTAACTTATTTAACTCTTATTTTTACAATTTCTAAATTTTCCTTTTGCCAAATATTATATTTCTTACCTTTTTCTTTCTTTCTTTTAATCTTGTACCTTATTGTTTTACCCATAAAATGTTTTCTTATTATTACAGTGATTAATAATAAGAAATATGTGAGTTGGGATTGACAAAACCTCGAAATTTTAAAATCGTTTCAATAATAAAATATATTGAAGAATAATATATTCTTCAATATATTATTTGAAAAAATACAACTGAACTCCCCTCAATATTAATAAAAGTCCAATTTCCATTGAGTTCTAAATTATATATATTTTTTTAGTTAGTCTCAGTATGTTCATCAACTGCCAAGTTCTTACTATCCTTCACTCTGAGTAGGGTAACATCCCATGAGTACTTTCATCCTTGGAAGAGCTATCATTAAACCCTAGAATTTTTGAAGATTAGTCAGTACCATAGATTAGTGTTCCGCAACGGGTGTGCCATTACAAAATAACAGGTGTGCCTTGAACTTTTACCTATTGTAATAAATTAAATGTAAAGTTTTATTTATTTATTTATTTGCTCCCAGTTATAGTGTTTTATATGTTTATATTTCTCACTCTGCCAATACACTGATTATATAAGATGTGCTTTCTTCCCTTTGAAGAGTATAGGTTTATCACAGTTTGTGCTCTGAAGTAGTCAGAAAATTGTGATTATGATTGGCTGACATCGGCTCCAATTGAAACCGACCCCTGTTATTTTGACGATGAATTAGAATTTCAATTAATAGTGTCATCACATATGCTTTTGAGGAATCATCATTTTGATGTGCCATGTTAAGTCAAGAGTAGACCCCGAGCAGAAGAAGGTTGCAGAACACTGCCGTAGACAGAGAAAAAGAAGCAGACAAATACAGAAAAGAAAGGAAACATCCATGCCAACGCTGGAATTCGAACTCAAGTTCCAACACATCTGTCTTGTGGGAGGCAGCCACCTAATCCACTAGGCCATGCCGGAAAAGGCTAAATTATTTTTTAACACTTCATTAATTTTAAATCTTGTTTACATTTAGCTTTATCTATAGAATAAGCACGAGTGTGTCTTTTTTGGTTTGTCTGGACAACGTCACCATTTCTCTTTACTAAATTTAGCAAGAAGGTTCACATACATCCCAGAATAATGCGTAAATAACCAAAATCCAGATTCGGACTAAGGGGTGTAAACGGGGGTAGGACATACTTTCTTTCTTGTACACATATTTTTGAAACTGCTTTAGTTGAAAACACGAAATTTGATATGAATATTCTTTGCCAAAATCTAAAATGTACGTATTCATTATTCGAATCCTAAGGGGTATAAAGGGGGGGGGGGGCAAACTTTCTTCAAGGGTATGCATATCTCTGAAACTGCTTGAGTTGCAAACACGAAATTTCACATGCGTCTTCTTTGTCAAAATCTAAAGTGTACAGTTCTTATTCGACGAATTTTAGATCCTAGGGAGTGTAAACAAGGGGATGGGGATTGGGTGAATTTCCTGCAGGTTTTGTGTATCTCCGAAACCGCTTGAGTTGCAAACATGAAATTTCACATGAGTTTTCGTAATTCTAAGTTTCAGTTTTTAAATTTACTTGAAGTAATTTGCTCTTTTATAAAAAATTAAGCATTTTTTTTTTTACATTATGTAAGCAAAGCTTCCCGAGCGAAGCGACCGTAGCAGATTTATAACATAATTAGTAACTACCGTGTTCCTTTCTTACTAACTGGAAAAGTTTCAAAGTGATCACACAATTCCAATTGCTTCGTCATTCACATCAGGACAACTTTTTTTGTAACCCACAAAAAGCATGGGTATTTTTGCTTTAAAATTAAGTACTAATAATCTATCCTCTTCCCATTCCATTTGAGTCGAAATATTTGAACGTTTAGCAACATGTATGGATTACAGATGTATTGGATATGACAATGAGTGCAAGCAGTGATGTTTGTAATAATTAGTTTTTTTTCAGGATTTTTTGTGTAAAGAGGTTTTTCAGCTTTGATGGAGAGAGGAGCTTAATCCTCGATTGTATTTTTTAAATCTCGTGAAAAGAACAGAAGCAGAGCTGTAGACTAAAGAAGAATTAGAAGAAGAATAATGGAATGGAAAGACGTATTTTGTCATCTATCATTAAAAATCCTCGCAGAGGATCAAGAAACGAAGAAAACTTGAAGATATGGCCTAAGTAAGAAGTGTGAAGTGGGATGAACACTTTAACGATTATTCTATTATACAAACAGTCTGAATAATTGGTCTAAACTCAGCATAAAATTGATAAAGAAGCAAGAAAACGTCAGGACTAAACAAATAAAATTCTCTTCGACAAGGGATACTTTTTAATTGTAGAAATGCAGAGGCCAACACACTTAATAAATAGGATACTTCTTAACAGAAATATAATTGTGATGATTGCCGGAGACCATCGAGTGAGTACTGATAGATACTAAAGATGTCTTCTGGCTCGTTTATCCTCAAGGTATGAAGATTAGTGATTTAAAATCATATGGCGTAATGACCTTTGAACAATAAATTTGTGCTTCATTTAATACAAAGAGCTTTTAAAACCTTTTAAGGTCAAGCAGGAGATAAAAGCTAATGGAATTTAATTCTATTAGCTAAACAGGAGTGTGAAAGTGCAAGTTTTAACTGTTTTCTGATAAAGATATATCAGTCTACTATAAATAATTTGTAGTATTTTAAATCAAAAATGTATACATAATTAAACTAGAGTTGTTAATTATGTATACAATTTGAGACTTGTTAACTTATTGTTTGATGGTTAGTTATTGATTAAAGTTTTACCATTACAATGTTATTTATATATGTACTGGTTTGCCATAATTAAGCATGAGATGGGATTGTTGTCAAACAGGATTTAGACCTTGTGTTGTTGTTACTTATCCTCCAGTGTCTGACGAGGTCAGACTAGTTCCATAAGCCCGTTGACTCTCAAAAAGTCAAGCACAAGAAGAGGATTGCAAAAGATATCCTCCCTGGAGAGGCCCATGCAATCCATTACATGTTGTGCTGAAGCCTGATGGTCATGGCACTTGGTGCAAATGTCCCTTTAGACCTTATAATTTGCATTTGCATCCTGATGGTGAGTTCTCCATTCGAAACGTGATGAATCCTCTCAGTGCCAGCTCTAGGTTTTTTGACACCCTAGGCGAAAAAAAGTTCTCTGTCCCCATACCACCATAATCTCACCCCCCCCCCACCCTCAATCGTACAAAAGTGAGGCCTAGTCACCCCTAACATTTTCACACACCATCCTATTGTTATTGTTTGTCACAATTTAGAGTTGTTTAAGCATTAAATAAAATCAAACTTACCCATTTGGTCTCGTTGTGGAACGAGGATTTGCAGTTTCAATTTCTTGCATTCCCACATCGAAAGTTTTAAGTTCATTTGTGCCAACGTAGAATTGTTAAGTGGAAAATTATCAAAAATGAGTATGACAGTATGTTTTACTATAATACTGATGATTTTTTTTTTATTTCCAACGTTAGAAGGAAAAAAAATATTTTTCTTAAAATATATCAGGTTCAAAATAGACATCAATTGCAAGAAGGCACCAAAGCTAAAGTTAGGATTCGCACTTTGAGTTGTCATTTAGCTTTGGTGCCTGCTTGCGATTGATGTCTATTTTGAATTATTCAGGGCACGTTAAACCTCTTTTATATCAGGTTCTATTTACACTTTTTTTTAGTCCTTCAAATTTAGAAAGTAGATGTTAATTTCTTTACAAAAAAATAGTAACACAAAGACTCAATTAACTTTACAACAAAAGACTCACACAGTCTAAGATACATTGATAAAATAAAACATCTGTAAACCTAACTGTGCTTTTCTTGCTTTTATTTTTGAAAATTCTTTTACTAAGGTTGTCGGATCGAGGTGTTTCGCCAAATTACTTTCTATGGAAATTGTGGTAGGCCCACAAGTCTTTCCTGGCTCATTGTACTGTGAAGATATGTTTTAATTAATTTCAATTTGGAAAAACTTCTTTCAGCAGTTGCTACGGACAGTGGCAACATGAGCAATACATATGAAGAGCTACACGTGTTAGGAAATCCATTTTCAAGATCATGACAGTAAATGTAGCTTAAAACCTCTTCAGGGGTTGTCACTGAGTCATTGAGATGATGATGAATTCCTCTCAGCTCAGAACACAGTCCTAAAGCGTCAATATCAGATTCCTTCACACTTCTTTATTTTGAACTGTTAAGGCCTTCTCAGAGTTTTCACATAACAGCTTAATTTCTGCAGAGTTTTTGTTTTTCAGGTTACGAATGTCGTACAAAAAAATCCAAAGGAAGCAGATACTTCATTTAACAGAAAAAAATCGTTCTTTGAACGCATTGATAGCTGTGTCTAAAGCAGCAAAATAAAAATGGATTTTGAAGTTTTCCGATAGGTTAGTTACATTTGCAGATTCATCTGTTGATTTGTAGTCAAACATTCGCGTCTTTTTTCGAATGCGGACCTTCTCTTTCTCAAAAACTGGTTCTATACCAACTTCTTCTGCTACTTCACAAGCATCGACTAAAGTTCTGTTGAATTCCAAGTCACTTCTAGCACTGATCAAATACTGTTCTGTTTTTTTCAGTTGACTAACTGCTCTTTGGAGAGACAAATCCTTTTCTTGCTGTATCTTACTTGTTAAATTGACTTGAAACAAAATGTTGTGCCATGTGAAAAGAGCGACAACAAATTTGAAGTTTGAGATATTTTTAAGTAACGCAAATGCTTCTGTCTTTGTCTAAATACCACTGGAACCTGTAAGAGAAGAATCTTCACAGATTTCTTCCAAAGCGTCACACACACACTTGAAAGCAGATAATGCAAAGGCGTTAGTGCATCAATTCGACTGGACCATCATGTATCACTCCAGAGTTTTACAGTCAAAGATGGCACATGATGGCATAAAGTCTCCCATCGACATGTCGATGCTGAAAAGAATACAGTTCGTTGGACCACATTAAAAAAGGAGATTACTTCCAAGCAGCATGAAGCTGCATCATTGACCACAAGATTTAAAGTATGCAAACAACATGGAACATAGAATGCACGAGGATTAATCTCCAAAATCCTTCTCTGAACACCAATTTCCTTTCCTTTCATATTGCTGCCGTTGTCATAACCTTGTCCTCGAATATTCTCAACAGGTAATGACATATCTTTTGACTTTTCAAGAACTACCCCAGTCATGGATGATCCAGTACTTTCTTGGAGTGGCATAAAATCCAAAAAATGTTCTTTCACCAGAACTTGATTATGATCAGATTCGTTTTTTGATATTACCTCAGAAGAAAGTATTTCTACGAATCTAATGATCATAGTCATTTGCTCTGTATGACTAACATCTGGGGTGCAGTCAAATATGATGGAAAAGTATTTAGCTTGTTGAACTGAAGACAAGATCTTCAGTTTCGCAGCATCTGTTGATATCGCACTGCAGTGACAGAACATGTTACTGATCCTGTTGGTTGCAGTTCTTCAAAAAAGTACGGACCAATTATGAAGGAGGCAGTAAAGCCAAACCACACTGTGACCTTCAGTGGATGCAACAGCATCTGCTCAATAGCATGAGGGTTCTCAGTAGCCAAATATGACAGTTGTGTGTATTCACAGTTCCACTGAGATAAAAATTCACCTCATCACTCCATAGAATGTTACAAGGACATGCATCAAGCTAGGAACAGGTGAGAGAAATGCAGGCGTGTTTCCGCATCTCCTTGAACCAATTGTTGCATTTCGCTAATCCTGTAATAGCAAAACTTCAGCACTTTGTGCATGCATTTCCATATAGTTGAATACGGCATATTCAGTTGCCTGGATACTGCCTGAGCACTGATAGATCCGTGTGCAGCATTCGCTTCCACTATGGATGTTGCAACAGTCTCAACATTTGGTTATTTTGGTAATAAACTTTATGAGTAACGCACGATCATGTAAACACAGCAGTGCGTATAGTAACATTCACAGCACTATCAAGCAGGTTGAACTGACCATTGCCACTCATGTTGAGGCTTATATCCACGTCCCTGATGACATCTGTTGTCTGTTAGTATACAGCGCCAGTTCCCCCCCCCCCCCCCCCAATGGCGATTAAAATTTATTTCCTGTGAAATCGTAATCCCATGGTCTGAATAGTACAGTATTAATTATAAAGTCTAAATCCTGTTTGACAACAATACCACCACAGCCCTTCTGGAAACTGGAGTGACAGTGTCATAACTGAAGCTTTCCATCAGTCCTTGCATTTGGACCGACACCCTGTACAGACACACAGTTAAATGGCTCCAATTGAGCCTGTATTGATGTGGAGAACATAGCCCTATTGTTCCTCTTCCTCATATTAAAATGGTGTACACATGACATGATCCTAGGATGGGACATCCTGAAACACTATGGTGCTCACATCGACTGTTCAGCCCCCCAATGACTTACCAATTTGACAGAATCTCCATCCCTTCTGTGCCGCTGAAATCACCATGATCCTGTCCACAGGAAACCACCACTATTGCAGTCATCGCCTCTTTAGATATTTCGGGTTTAGCCTTACTCCAGCCAGCACCAGACGTGTTCACAACCACCGATCTCACCTTCCAGCCGTGCATAGTGAACATCCCAGTGCCCAAGCTCACCCTTTGGTTAACAAAAACATCAAGCACCCACATAATGGTCCCTGTCGACACTGATTGCTATAGTCGAATTGGTACATACGCAAACAGTGACAGCCCTGAGCAACAACCCTGTTCTGCCAAACCCCGACCCCGATCAGTAGTCTTACGGAGAAACAACTATGCCAAGTGGCTAACCGTGACCTGTTGGATCTGCTATGGCAATACCGTCATCTCTTTGATGCGCCCACATACGTCGCCACAGAAGAATACCTCTACTGCCCATCGTATCGGCACAGGAGATAGCCAATCCCTGCATCAGAGACCATATCGAGTGTCACCCACAGAACTTATCGCAGTCAAAGCCAAAACTTGCTCCAAGCTGCAGAAAGAGTAATTCAACCATCCCAGAGCCCTTGGGGCTCACCTGTTGTACTCGTCCGGAAGAAAGATGGATCTTGGCAGTTCTGGGTCATTTTTTGACCTGATGCGAAGATTTCAGTCTGAACCAATGCAGCTTTTGACTCCAGCTAGAATCAAAATGGTGGCATCAATTATAACTGCCATAACATGTTACTGGAGAATTGAACTTTTAATAATCAAGCATTTAACTTTCAAATTGTTTAACAAATGATAGCATTTTGAAAATGAAAAATTGCTTAGCTTGAATAGCAACCAAAATAAGATTGTAACCTTTAAAAAAAAAATTAAACCAGTGATTGCAATCTAAACCATGTTGATATGAAAATAAAAATATTATTGTCGCTTGAATGATTTCTTCAATTTAATTTGAGTTAATGGATTGTTTCTTTATTACCACAATTTCTGTAGTTTATATGAAAACTTTCAATAAAACTTGATTTTTCTAGATAAGTGAGATATGCAGAATCACAAAGAAATCTGAAAATCTGTAATATTTGTTGTAATTTTGCATTTTCTGAATAATTTCGAATTTGAGCCAGTATATTTTACCATCTAATGAAAAGATTTAAATATCATAGATGAAATAAAGGAAAGAAATGAGTGCTAATACAATTACTTTATAAAGGCAGAAATAGGGAGAGTAGGCATCCAACAGTTTTGAATTATTGGGCATATTTTATAAGTGGATGATATAAACATATCAGACAACTGACAAAATTCTGATCAAACCAGAGCGAGAGAACAAATAAACAAATGTACGCCGACGCACTTTTTATAATAAAATTATGACATTACAAGATAAAACTACTAGTTTCGGCTCAGTAGAGCCTTTATCAAGTTAAATGAATGTTAAAAAGTTTTGCCATAGAATCTTAGTGAAATTTAAAGTTGCGAGAAAACGCATGATGGATAGATAATGTGCTTGGAAAGATCCATAGATTTGGAATGGGGAGGGAAGCAAAAACATTTCCATTGTGCTGCATAGGGAAGCGAAGGTAGTTGTGTAATGAGATTTATAGAAGGGAGAGGAAAAAAAACATTTTTTTTCTTTTTTTCCCCTTCCTGAAATTACTTTAAAACAAATTCATTTAAGTATTAAATAATTTGGAAATTCACATAACTTTATCAATAGAATCCCCATACTTAAATATGTTTTTTTAAAATAACTTATTCATGTAACATTTACCAGACATTTGTATATCGCATTTCTCTGCAAGATCACTAAATCTTGAACCACTGATTGGTATGTAAAATCTCAGCGATATTATTTTCACATTTAACATTATAATAATTTCGTAAGACCTTCAGAGATTTTGTCTTTTATCATTTGATATCTCAACCTTATACGTCTGTTCCTGCTTAG
Organism: Thereuonema tuberculata; assembly: GCA_023159025.1. Lineage (NCBI taxonomy): Eukaryota > Metazoa > Arthropoda > Chilopoda > Scutigeromorpha > Scutigeridae > Thereuonema > Thereuonema tuberculata. The sequence goes on from JAFIDM010000007.1 coordinate 48,640,047, forward strand.
TTTCAGATAATCTTGTCCTAACTTTATTGTCGCTTGATTATCATTATAAATTGTGGTTGGAGGTTGTACAAAATCCAATTCATTTAATTCCTCAAACAAGTTTTTTTATTGCCACTACATGATTGCTTGCTTCTATCATACACATACTCAGCTTCCTGAGTGGATAAAGCTACGATGGTTTGTTTTTTGGTTCTCCAGAAAATACCTGCATTAGCTAACATTAAAATCATGCCGGAAGTAGATTTTCTATTTAATCTGTCTTCTGCCCATGTAGCATCACAATAGACAATCAGTTAGCATCGGTTTTCTTGTAAACTAGTTTTGCCTTTTGAGTTCTTTTCAGGTATCTCAATATTCTATTTACTCCCTTTAGATCTCTATATTCAGGATTATTACTTTTCCTAGAGTAATTTGTTGCGTAAGTTATATCTGGTCTAGTACTATTACTTAGGTAGTTTAAGCTACCTATAACATTCTATATTGTATATGATCTCCGGTATTCAATTTATTGTCTTGATGCTGTTCTTCTAGGGTATGCTTGCTTAAGTTTTCCATAGGTGATGCCATTTCTTTACAATCTTCCATACCGTTTTAGGCTGCAGATACAAGTATCAGAAGCCTTATAACTCCGCTTTGTCCGTCCGTCTGTGGACAAGTATCATTAAAATATCATTAAATTATTGTTAGCAACAATCGCAACAATTGCTCCATTTGCATTTGCATTCGTAACAATCACATTTAATAATAAGGAAATTAAAGCAATATTATAATAAGGAAATTAAAGCAATATCAATTATATTGTCTTATACGTATCAGAAGCCGTTGCGAAGCATTGTGATTGGTTTACTAATCGCTGTCACTACCTTGTTTTCTTATAAGCTCACGAATAAAGTTTTACTTGACTTATAGAAAGTTGTTGTTTATTCATGTCATAATGGATATTCATATCCAAAAAATCTTTGACCTCTACCAAATCTTTAATCTGAAATTCCTTATCTAATATGAAAAGAAATTTAACGTGCCCAATGATTCAAAGAATTAAGCAAGTAGACGAGGCACAACGCTATAAGAAAGGATTCGCATCCTGATTTGTCATCGGGAAGAGACTGGGATGGATCATTTCGTCCTTATTAGGACTCATCAGCCAGCCAAACTCCACCGAATGACAAACCCAGAAGGTGCGAGAGGTTAGCTTTCCCGGGATTCGCTCCCGAGAGCGGGAACTCCCCCCGAAGAAATTTCTTTGAAAGTAAGTTGATATTCATGTCAGGTACGTGATATACATTATCAACACTGATTTTGATATTACAGTACTTGGACACGTAAAGCAGGGTGAACACGATGCAGCTTTTGCTGTACGCAAAAGTTGGACGCAGGAAAGTTGCAAACGACAGGTTTTGGCGAAAACGATGCAGCTTGGTGGGCGCCGCCGTGCGAAAAACAGATGAAGCACAGGACGAATTGCAATGACGTCAGGTAACAAGACGTCACGGAAATGGCGGTGCTGGCCTGCAACACAGGAATTGCAATTAACGCCAACAAAACAGAAATATTGCGATACTATTATTAGCCGATCTGTATTCGCAGGGGAAGGCAATAATGCGCTACACGAAGAACAATGATCAACAGCCACTATTATTACAGTGGGAATTGCCAACAATGACGTCCCGTGGCTTTGTTCAGAAATTGGCAAAGTGGCAGCAATTGTTGTTTTGTTTGTTGCAGTGAAAAATTGCAAATATCAAGGTTTCTCAAACGCTCTTTAAATTTCTACCGCATTAAATTAATGCGTTTAAATATAAACTTTATTTCTGCGTGAAGAAATTTCGGAAATATCTGGTATTCTTTCTGTAATCGCTGTCCGTCAAGTTGAAGCGACGGCAATCTGTTTGGGCGCCATGTTTTCTCATGGGCGTGAAGACATGCGTGACGTGTTCCAACGCTGCGCTTTGATTGGGTGCTGTACATGCAGCTTTTGGAGTTGCATCCTCTGGTCTTGACAGCTTTTGCTGCATACAACTCTGGATACAACTGGGCTCAAGCGCTCAAGCGCTTGTAAAGCGCTCGAACACCAAAATTGCACATACAACTTTGCACAAAGCTGCTTCGTGTTCGCCCCGCTTAAGATATCAACGTTTACCTGCTGCTTCAATGGGACCCTTTGAAGCTCCAAGTACTTTAACTGGTTCAGTTAAAATTTCGTAATCTGTGAAGTATTCTCTTTTCCATGTAATATGGTGTGTAGACGCACTGTCTATAAGCCTTGTTGTGGAATTGATTTGTCTCTTCTGACCGCTAGTATTCGTATTTAATTCCACCATTCCTAAATAAGATACTTCTTTGGTTGGACTTCTATTTTTACTACATTGAGGTTTACGGGAGTAGCAATTCTTTTGCAAATATCCAATCTTTCCACATTTAAAACATTCCCTCGTTTCGGGTTTATTGACCCTTCCTCTGACATTCCTTTAGTCTTAGCTTCGAATACTTCAGGATCCGTGTAGAAGTATTAACATTCTTCACTTGACGTTGCCTGTTAAATTCAAGCACTAACTTATCACAAACTGCATCTTTTTGATACATTTCCTTTAATATTGGTAATATTTCGCGGAATTTAGATCATTCCGCTTTTTCAAACCTTTTTTTTTTTTAAATAAAATGAGTTACTTCCAATACATGTCTTAATACTAATACAATAATACATACTACAGATATATTATCATGTTATTATTATAAAATAATTATATGCTCTTTCCAATAAACGAAAAAATGTTAACAAAATCAATTATTGTACCATCATTATTAGTCCAATACAATATAAAGTTCACTTTCTTTGTTGGTATATTATTCTTTGTTGGTATTTATTGATCACAAACTGCATTGAAATTGAATTCAGGTGTATCCCTGGATGATAATAATCCCCTATACACAGGAATCATAACGTGAATCGAGAAATTTCTTGAAATTTCTTTTCAAGTCAGCATTAATTAAATATTTCATAATCAAATTAAATTTAAATTTAAATTTCTTTTCAGATCGTTTCCATTTTCCTTTGGAAACATTTTCATATTCCTAAGAAATAAATGTATTCCTTGTAAGTTTGATTCATAGTAAAAATACAACTTAAGTATTAAGTACTAAAAGAATAAGTAAATACCTCAATATGGTATTGAAATATAATAAAAAACGAAAACCAGAAGTTCCTAAAAACATTGAAATTTATTTTCATTAAGAAATGTTGCCTTTTTTTTTAGTTTTCTTATTTTTTAAAATCATGAAAACAATATAAAGAAGAGATCTTTCCCAAAAAAATAGCTCTATAAAGCTTTAATTGAATGCGTTTTTATCTAATATTTTTCCTTACTGTTATTTTAATTAATTAATTTATTTTTCAAAATTTCCAAAAATAATAAAAATATCATTTCGTTCCAACACAAACAATGTCTTCTTTTTCTCTTCTTTTTGTTTTCCTTACTCTAAAGAATTATCAAATTGAAATTATTAGATTTAATATCAAAGACAGAGTTCTTGTAAAAAAACAAAAAACAAACGTACATAATTTATCGCATAAAGTACCAAATCTTTAAGATAAAAAGACAGAAAAATTAGATATACATCGTCAGTAATTCTGTTGCAATGACAGGTAAATGAACGGGAGCT
>JAFIDM010000007.1:48648706-48668912 GCA_023159025.1 Thereuonema tuberculata
ACATCGTCAGTAATTCTGTTGCAATGACAGGTAAATGAACGGGAGCTTATCATTGAAGTTTATGAGTATGATTGATATCTCAATAAAGAAGCCGACGACATCCAAGGGCAAGAGAAGGTCAACAACGAATCTGTATTTCAAACATTCAACTTGGGATTTTTATATCGTTAACGAAACTAAATTCTGCAACGACCAAAATGTAAACAAAAAAAATAGCTAGGTTTTAAAGCAAAGAAAATATACAGGAATAATAATAAAAAAAAAATGTGAAATTAAAATAAAAAACGATGTTTCTGTTCCTAAAGTATTGGTTAATTATTCACAAAAAAAGATTAATTTAAAAATCATTCCAATAGTGTTTTAGTTGTGTCACTTATGTCTCAATTAATTTCCTAAGGATTTATAGACAAAAATGTTAATGGATTTATTTTAAACATTTACTTATTTATTTATTTTTATTGAAACTTTGTCGAAGAAACTTTTCTTTTTCTTTGTTACTATTTATTTTGAGGAATTTAACAATGAAATAAAATCTATTCAGTTAAGAGTCTTCATAAATTTCAGTTTCTTCAAATATGTCAATAGCAAGTTAATAAATTATTCTATTAGGTCTTACTGGTTAACTATAGCAATGGCATCAAATCAAAATTCTTTTCTTAAGTAGATCACGGAGCTTAAAATAACTCACAGTTTCAGTGAACGACTTTCATTAAAATAAAACAAATACAAATCTGAGAATTTGGCTTCTTTGTAGAGCAGCGCAAGTCAAGGAAGAAAAAAAAGAAAAGAAAGTGCGTTTGTGTAAATGATGAAATTAAAAGAGCCGTAGATTTTTTTACTTCTTTTACTTTTCATTTAAAGGAAGCAAAGTTATTTATAAAAACTAGGCCCCCGCCCCCCCATCTCCCCCTGGTAAGTATGAGATACTCCAAGAAGAATCGATTTCAAGGGGTTATGGCGGTAAAAAGTGATATTTTATTTCTTTTTATGGACGGAGAGAAGCTAAAACAATGAACATTCACATTTAAATTATTAGACTATTAAGGCTAAAATTAATGGATTACTTTCCATTAGGTTAAAATTAGTGGGTTATTTTCTTTTTTCTCTGGCTGTTCTCTCATTGCGCCACACACCAACACACACACATACCAAGGGAGTGATACGTACCAATAATTTGAATGTAGTCCCCCATAGCCTAATGGATAAGACGTCTGACGGCGGCTCCAACGGTTACAGGTTCCGTTTAATATGGCGATTCCCGTCGCAAGCGTTGCAGTGTAGCCATGTTTTCACAGCGCCGGACAATGGAAACAATGTTGTTTCAATTGTTGAACTGCGTCGGACAATCGGAAAAGAAAGATTTTTATGTAGTAATATAAATTAAATGTAATGGACCCCCTCCCTTAACAAAATCCTGTTTACGTACCTGTCAAGGAAAATAAACAACTGATAGTAACCCTTTAAGAAGCAAAAGAAGGATGAAGAATTGAATGTGAAGATATTAAGTTAAACACAAAATATTTAGCTATAGATTGTCTTACGATAGACTGATTTCTACTTGTATTATATTTTCTAACTGTAATTACAATTATTGTTGTTCTAATTAATTACAATTATTAGACTAATAATCTTTCTTAGCGCTACAAATACATACACGAACACAAGTTGACAATACATTGTGGGGCTTTCGTTCTAAGGAGTGAGAATTTTTAAAAATTATAACAAAAAACCTTAAATTATTTTATAATAATTTTCAAAACCTTTCTAAATGAAAAGGCTTTTGTTTTTAGCTTCAGAAGATGTTAAGAAAGTTAATGAGCTGTATTTATAGCGCTTCAAGACCGTGCTCTGAAGATGAAAATTACGAGAGTCACTCCTCCGAAAGCAATGCCTCCTATTTTTTTATGTTTGCCCATGATGTCAGAAGCAAATGTTAGAGGTATGGCAGTACAGTTTGAACCTTCCCGCCAATATCTGTTTAATTTTACTGACGTGCGCCAGGTGGCAGCAGAGAGATAGCCTAATAAAATGGCGTCTGATGAAGATGTGCGTATCAAGCAAAGTGTGTAACTGAATTCCTGAACGCGGAAAAATTCACCCATCGAATTCACAAACGCTTGCTGAATGTTTAAAAAGACCAAACAGTTGATGTTAGCACAGTGAGGCGATGGGTGGTGCGTTTCAACAAGGGATGTGCACAAGAAACCACGTTCCGGGCGACCAAGCACAGCTATCACACCAAACAATGAAGAGCGTCTCGATCAGCTCATCCACACGAATCGGAGGATTACGACCAGGGAACTGTGTATGGAGCTGAATGTCGGCTTTAACGCGTTGGAAGCAATGTTGGAAACATTAGGATACCATAAAGTTTGTGCCAGATGGGTTCCACGAATGTTCACGTAGGAACAAAAGGAACACCGAATGCATGTTTGTCAGGACCTGCTCGACCAATACGAGGCTGAGGGTGATGGCTTTCTCAATCGCATCGTTACCGGTGACAAGACATGGTGTCACCACTACGAGCCCGAATCGAAACGCCAGTCAATGGAATGGCGACATGCGAATTCTCCAATGGAGGCAATAAAGTTCAAGACGCAGGAAAATTGATGGCCACTGTCATTTGAGACAGGAAGGGGGTCATCCATTTGGAATTTATGGAACGAGGAAACACCATCAACTATGACCGCTACATGGAGACTCTGACTAAGCTGAAGGCAAGAATTTCCAGAGCCAGGCCAGAGAAAAAGACAATCTTACGACAACGCAAGGTCCCACACCAGTTTCAAGACACGGAGCACACCGCCAAAATTGGCTGGACTATCCTATTGCATCCACCGTATAGTCCAGATTTGGCCCCTTCGGACTTTCATCTGTTTGGGCCGATGAAAGATGGACTACGTGGGCAAGGTTATTCAATTGACGACGCCGTCATGGCAGTTGTGAAAACGTGGCTCAATTCTCAGGGTCCCGACTTTTACGAACGCGGCAAGCAGGCTCTCGTTCATCGCTGGCGGAAATGCATAGGTGGTGACTATGTGGAAAAATGAGTTTGTATAGCTAAAACTCTGCTCTACCGAACAGCGTTATTGTGTTCTTTTTATCAGTTATATTTTTTATGATAAAAAAAATAGGAGGCATTACTTTCGGAGCGACCCTCGTAATTCTCATTCTACAATGAACTATCAAGAAATAATTATTTTGAAAATGTCATTTTTTGCTTTCTCAACTGAACCATTACAATCTTCCAATGCTACAAACATTCTTGAAGTCAATCAAAACTTCAGAAGTTAAATAATATCATCAGAGCTACCCACGATGAAACTGAGAAAAATAATAATACATCGATTACAGTCAAGAGGCGAATTGGCCGAGTAGGTATTGATTTGACCGGACTAGGAAATTGTTTTGGGCCATATCATACTTCTGTCATGGTTGCAATTCCTCCCTCCAATAGATGAAGTATCTCACTTAACTAGACAACAGTTAAGTTTATAATTAGAAACTAAACAAACTTAAAAAAAAAAAAGTTAAAGCATCTTCACAACAGGCCTATGTAGGCCCAAGGGCTCGCGGGAGGTAAGGCTCCCGGCGTTTAATGACCAACGGGACTAGGTTGAGGTCGGGAGGTCAGCTCGACGCCCGCCCGCCTTTAACTCCCGGGAAAGAAACCCGGTATCCATTCTATAGAGGGCTGGGTAGGCCCTAGGACCCGTTTGGAGGAGAATGGAGCGTGGAAAAATTCCCACCCTTCGCCGAGGCCGGGAATCGAACCCGCGACCTCCAACCCGCTGCCAAGCGCCCTTACCCACTCGGCTACCGGGCCCACGCGAAATAAACTTAATGATTTTAAATTTTTACGTTAGAACGAGAAAGTAAAAAAATCAAAATCCAAAGATACAAATGATGAAAGATTAACTGTAGGTCAAAGAAAAAAAGATGATGAAAAAGAAAAAAAATCATTTCAATTTTGTAGGAAACACAAAACCAAACGACCCCCAATAAATCTACCAAATGCTTCCATTGTAAAAAGTACTATGAATTGGTATGCAAAACTCATTTATTCAAGTCGTAGTAAGTGACGGGTCTAATACAATTTCAAGTGATGCCTACATGGAATTCATTTAGTATTTCTAAATGATTTCATTTAGTATTCATATTGCACCGTTCTGAATCACTAGATAGCGTATTTCCTTTGAATCGAATAGAAAGACTGTAATTGTGTCCAATATTTCCTTTGCCTGCCTTCATTTTGCACCTTTCTTAGCCACTGGGCATCGTATTTGCTTCCAGTCGAATAAATAAATATCCAACGGCTGAATATACTTTGGTGATATAATGGAAACAATAATATATTTATTTGGAAGAACTTTTTTCGGGAAATTGGTATGTTTTTTTGACCAGATCAGAATCAAGAAGTAATACAGTTTTTCACGTGTATCTGGCACCTTGAGATGAAAAAGCTTTTATGTATCAATACAAAACTTTTTTGCTACATGGTCTTTTGCCAGCTTTCCAGAAAAACTTGCATCAACATAAAGATTTGGAGGTCTTTGTATGTCTTTCAATCGAGGCTGTAATTAAAGGTCCAAATGAGCCCCCTTTTTCCTGAAAGCAAATGTACATTTTTATCACCCTAAACCATCAGACAAAGAATTTGAATGGTGTAGGAACGAGAAAGGAAATTAGAAGACTGGATTCTGGCTCATGTATCCTGCCCTCCGGGATGAGGTAGAGTTCTTGATCTACCTATTTCGTATTCCAATGTACTTTGATCTGAATTCCACAGGTTGCTTTCGAATCAATTCATTTCCATGCTGCACATGGCTTCATTTAGTGTGGCTTCGTCGTCTGGAACTTCTTCCATTCAGTTAGGTACTTGGTAATTTTCCTACTGATATTGTGATTCCTTTTGAATGTTTCCTGAAACGTTTTTGAACAGCGAATTTGAAGTCCAATTTGATTTGTGGCAGTGAATGCCCAGTTCCTTAAATTCCAATAGTGCTCAATGCGCCCTTGTTTCCTGGCATTTTCAAAGGACATCAGCATAAACTCTTTGGCAGCGCAAAATTTCTCCGGTTGATTTTTTATCCCTTTAACTTTCCTGATGTCATACTCGATGAAACGTCTGTCTTGTCGGAATTTTGTCATTGCCTGTATAAAGGTATGGCTTTCCTGGATCACAAAGTCATACATGTTTTGGTAAGTGAATTCTACGACTTGGAGCTTCTTTCGAGGCGAAGAATCTGGATTGAAGTCATTAGACGATGGCTGTGCTGGCTCATTTGGGAGCTTTCTTCAGAGCTAGTTGCAGCTGCCTCTTCACTATCATTCACTATAAATCCAGCGTCTGTTCTTCTATTATTTCACTTTGATGATTAATGAATTTGTCCTTAACCCTCCACAAGCCTGTTGGGGTCCTAGGGACCCCACATGATAAAAATCTGTCATATCTTATTAAATACAAAATTAGGTGAACTGTCGCTCTTAGCAGCTTCGGTTTATGAACTAGCCGTGAAAACAATCACCTCCTCACAGTCCGGAGCTCGCTTCCTTGTGAGTAGGAATTGCGTAAAGTGATTTGGGGTCTGGCAGACCCCTCCAGGCATAGGACGTGACTTTTTATCGGTGAGGTTTTTTTTTTTTTTTTTTTTTTTGGCTGATAATAATTATTATTTATACTTATAAATGACATAATACCATGATATTTATTTTAATATAGGTATAGTTATAGGTAATATGTTTTTTTTAGTCTCTCGCAATTTCGAGGGTAGTTTCACAATTTTACAACACTGTTTATATACTGTTTGAATTTGATCAGTGTTATTGCTTAGATATTTTGATGACTCTAGTTGGTTAGTTACTTTTAGACCACCTTAGATGCTTAGATGTATATGTATATGCTGACAATTCAACGGGGTTGACAATGTAGACAAACTAATACACACTATGACAAGTCCAAAACTCACAGAGATGGCCTCTTGCGATTTTTTTCTGGATCCTCAATACAGCGGGTGTAAATGCAAAAATAATTCATATGTTGAATACGTCACACTCAACTTCCACGAGAAGAAGATTTCTGAAAAACTTGAGCATGGCAATGATACGCCCCCATCTAACCGAAAGGAAAAACCAACCAATGCATTTCTGCGAATCTCCGCAAACGAATTGGGACCCATCTTGGTGAAGACGAAGCACCACCAAGCAAGAAATCTTCTTCTGGTATAAAGAGTTACTTAAGCCCAAGAATCAAAGATCGCAAATCAAAACTTATTTGTGTCACCTGTAGCAGCTCCATTTGCATGGAACATGCAAATCTTGTGTGTGAAATTTGCTTCCAAAAAGATGGCCTAGAACATGATGAAGATTGATTCTAGTTAGTTCCTTTTGTATGCCAAAGCTAAATATAGCCTCAAGTGCCTTAAAAATAATTAGAGATAATTAAAAATAATTGTTTCTTTTTTTTTGTTTTGTTTTGGTCTAAATTCGAATACAGGTTAATTTTTGTTTGAAATTTTAAAGAGTTTTTGTAAAATTTATTAAAAATACTAATATACGAAAATAGTTTTTATTTTTTTCTTAATAATGTACATCAATAGTATTTCAACCAAATCATGGGAAAAAAAAAGTTTTAAATCATTTTCTACTATAAAATATTATTTGAAATTGGGGTCTGTCAGACCCCACCAGGCATGCGGTGTGATTTTCATTCACCAAGCATACCAAGGGTTGAAGAGAATTTCTGCAAACTTCTCATCTCCCTCCATTTTCGGAAGTCTAGAGGTAAATTGTAAGTCACTCATCAAGGATTTGATTAACGCGATTTGGATTAATTGACTGCATCTTTTCAACTGACTTATCCTTCAAAATGACGACGCTCAAGGACCATTTGATTTTTGGCTCCATCTGGTGGTAATTTTCAAAATTCAGCTTTTAACTCCACCCTCCCATCCCTTTGTCACGTCCATTTGTGTGAATTCTCACTATGATCATCGTTTTTTCTCTTTCCATAAATAGATAAAATACGAAGCTTCAAGTTTTTTGTTTTTTTTTAAACTTTTTAACTTTTTAAATTTTGTTTGTCGGTGTCCATTTCGTTTAAGATACAGTAAAATCCCGATTAACCGAACTAAAGGGGGGGGGGGGGAAGCCGTTTCGGATAACAATTTTTTTCGGTTAAGCCATGAATATCTAATACAGCTACAGTAGTTTGTATTGTAATTATAGTTCGTATTTTTGAAAGGTTTTGGAAGGTCAAACGAATTCAAAATCTCTTTATATGCTACACTTATGTTCTTTATTAAAGTTAAAATTACATTTTTAGGATTACAGTAGGATACATCAATATACAGTATTCTGTACTTAATACTGTAGTTTGTAGCATATGAATTACTCATTTAAAAAACTCAGGAATTTTTGTTTGTTTCTTGCGTCCCTCCCAACGTTTTCGAGCAGCGATGTCCCGCCATCTTTTCAATTGAAGGACGTCAGCCGGCATTTCGGATAACCTGGGTTTCGGTTGACCCAAGTTCGGTTAACCGGGATTTTACTGTACAAAGAATAAACAAGCACCATAATTCAGAGGATGATCCTTTTCTGATCTCTGAATTCGCTGGTGATAGTCGTTTTTCTGTAAACCTCTGCAGTTGTCCACTAGAGGTCTCTGTTCCCTCACATATCGAAGCCGTTGTTCGACTGGCTGCAACACCAGTCAAGACTGTGCAGGTGCCTGTATTGCTTTACTTAAGGTTGTTTATGTAGTGAAACGAAAAATGGGGGTTTGAAGATTGGTGATCAACCCAGCTAATTGGTTGAGGTCATGTTACGACGAAAAGTGCGCCATGAAGATGGTACTGTCTGGAAGACGAGTCATTCGCATGTTTTCTGGTTTCCTTGATTATTCAAAAACATGAAAAATCAGTTAGAAAAGGATAGTGTCGTAACTTCAGACCGATATATGATGAAAATAATGAAGAGCAATTTTTCATTAAGAAACAATCGTGACACTTTCAGCCAAAGTGAATTCGAACCTTCTTCGGTCCCAAGTGCCATCACAATGTTTACTTATCTTTATAGAAAAATAAACCAGTGAATTCAGAAGTCAGATCATCTTCTAAATTTTGGTAGGTGCTTGTTTGTTTGAACCTAAAGAGATTTTAAGGAAATACTATTCTTTTTTTTTATCTTAGTCAGTAATAAAAACAAGAAACATATTTCACAGAATATTTTACTAAAACTAGTGAAATGCTGAGATATCATAAAGAGAACTAAATGTGCAACTTTTTTTTTTTGATTGGATGGTCGTTAAGAGGACCTTGGACCTACTCTTCCCGAAATTTTCGCCCCGTTATAGCAGTGTTTGGGGACCATCATCTACAAAAAAAATATCTTTTTTTGATTGGTATTTTTGAATCTTTACCCTGTGCTATATGAAGGCATACTAATTTTCAATACTAAAGTACTTCTTTTCCTTATTTTAGTGCACTGGGCTGATAATAGAAAAAACATGGTATTTCGTGTGTGCATGTATTCATTCAACAAAGTATGTTAACTGTAGAAACATTTGTACCTCTATAATATTATTTATTAAACAGTCTATGATTTGTGTTTTTCTTCAATATTTTTTCTAATTTTTTTCAAAGGACTTTAACTAAAACATTCACAGGCTCTTGAAAATTCTTTTCGTTTCAATTCTAATTCCATATTCATTTGCAAGCCTCATCTGCCCTCTCAATTCTTTAAGTTTGTTTTCTAGTGAATTTACTTTTAACCGCTTTTAAATGTTTGTACAATCCTAAACTTACAACATATTGCGTAAAGAAACACAAACTGACTGATCTCAGGTGCTCATAATCTTAGATAATCCTACGATTTTATGAATCAAGCAAATAATAAAAAACTACAATGATAAATGCATCATTCTCCCCTGGATAATCTAAAACATTGTTTCTCTAAATCGTGATCTGCTATTCTGTATCGGCTCCCAGAAACGTCTTAACTTTAAAATATTGAATTGGCCAAAAAGTTCGTTCGGTTTTTTACGTAAGTTCGCTCTAGTAAAGCTTAGGTATCTTTAACGTCATTCGACACCAATTTGTTAGATTGTAGGTAACAGCTGCAAATCAAAATTTAAATTAAAAACTTAACAAATTGGTGAATTTCATCTAAACTGGTTTAATATTGAAGATGGAAGACCAACAAGCAACATTTTCGGCATATTATACTTTATTATATCCATTCTGTGTGTATGATCATTAATTTATTTATTTATTTAGTCTCATCTGACGAAGGAAGTGTATCTTCGCAACATGTCATGAAATTATTTATTCTTTATATCTCTATTGTTTTTGTGTGTTAGGTCCTTTGTATTAATTATACTTTATTTCAAGAAAGGTAATAGCGCAAGTAAAACACAAAACAAGATAATTAATGGTTTTAGACCGTGTCAAAAGCAACGTGGCCCCCATAATATGCACAATTTTATAAACAAACTTTTATAAACACAACTTTATCGGAAGCGACCACTTTAGACTCTCCACTTCCGATCAGGGAGTGGTCCTAGAGGTCTGATTTATTGGACGTGGTCACCTACTTTTTGATGCTGAACACAATGGTGAAGGTTTCGGTCCCTATGTTTTACAGGCAGGCTGTAACCTTCGGGCCGATAACATTGCTTTTATGCTGTCTGGATGGCACACTCTGTAGCGGCCAAACGGTTACAGATATTTGAATGAAATCTTCACCATTGTGTTCAGCATCAAAAAGTAGGTGACCACGTGTAAAAAAACAGACGTCTACGATCCCTCCCTGCCCCCCCCCCCAGGCGTTGTCTTTCTTTTAAAAATGCCTTTAAAAAACAGAAAATGCCTTGGGGGGAGGGCGAGGGAGTGATCCTAGAGGTCTGAGTATTGCACGTGGTCACCTACTTTTTGATGCTGAACACAATGGTGAAGGTTTCATTCTAATATCTCTAACCGCTACAAAGTGTGACATCCAAACAGAATAAAAGCAAAAGCGGTCCCCTAGCGGTTTTACAGGTAAGCGATAACCTTGTGGCTGCAAAAAAGATTTGTGCAGTGAATGGAGAAGATGCTGTTACTTATCGAACGTGTCAAAAGTGGTTTGCGTGCTGGAGATTTCTTGCTCGAAGATGCTCTACGGGCGTTCGGTTTTTTACGTAAGTTGGCTCTAGTAGCGCTTAGGTGTCTTTAACGTCATTCGACACAATTTGTTAGATTGTAAGTAACAGCTGCAAATCAAAATTTAAAATAAAAACTTAACAAATTGGTGAATTTCATGTAAACTGGTTTTATATTGAAGATGGAAGATCAATAAGCAACATTTTCGGCATATTATACTTTATTATTATCCATTCTGTGTGTATAAACATTAATTTACTTATTTATTTCGTATCATCTGACGAAGAAGGAAGTGTACCTTCGCAACAGGTCATGAAATTATTTATTCTTTAAATCTCTATTGTTTTTTGTGTGTTTGGTCCTTTGTATTAAATATACTTTATTTCAAAAAAGGTCTAATATCTTTAACCGTTTGGCCGCTACAGAGTGTGATATCCAGACAGAATAAAAGCAAGAGCGGTCCCCTAACGGTTTTACAGGCAACGGTAACCTTGGGGCCGCTAAAAAGATTTGTGCAGTGAATGGAGAAGATGCTGTTATTGATCGAACGTGTCCCAAAGCAACCGCTTGACAGGTGTGGTGCACCATCCTGCATGAAAAACCTAAATTTTCGAATGATGTTAAGGCACAGTTATTATTTTGATAAAATAGCCTCACAAAGCTATCTTTGGTAACATTGTTGTAATGGAACGAAAGGACGCATTCCTCATCTGTCTGCTTTTGTAGCAGTTTTCAATCATGTGTCATGGCAAGCTCATTTGTCATTTACATTATCCATTATTACAGTATTGCAACGCCATTTATCGCCCTAGCGGCCACCTTCAGAAGTAAATTTTTGTTTTGCGCCAAACAAAATTCCATCGGCACGGGTGTCCTCATGTCAAATAGAAAATCGTTCCTCTGATTGGTTCTCCAGCTACAGCCTTTCGAAATGTGAACTTTAATTATGAACTTCTTGTATCTCAGCTGAAAGAAACATCGATCTGGAGAATTCTCGCAATAAATGATGTATTTCTTAATCAAATTAATATTAATTAAAACTGAAAAGCTATTTCACATTTAATTCTAATTTAAAAACCATTCCCATTTTTTTTTATATTTGGAATTTGATCAGAAATGGCATCAAGAAAGAAACACTGAATTTAGTATTTTCAAAAGATTTTCTGGGTTTTATTACTTTTATTAAAAATTCAATTGTCGTTCATATTAATATCTCAGATTAGTTCATAAGGCAAGCTGTACAAAAGGGGCCGCTAATAAATCCAAACTGCTCTCTTTGTTCTTGGAATATAAAAGATCGAGGATTCATTCCGCTTCAAATGAGAAACCAATATATTTCCTGTATTTTTTAATTTATTCTCTTAAGGTTATTTTTATCAGCGTTAAAGTTTTGATTTGATTCAGTTGAAATAATTAAATGAAATAAATCAATAATAAAAAGGAATGAATAAAGTCAGCAATTGAACTAGAAGTAAGATTCTAATCCAAAATTGGAATCCTTAAAAATCTTCAAAAAAATTTAACTATTTATGTACGCATTGATATTGTTAAAAGAAAAAAAAAAGAAAAGTAGAAATTTGTCATAGTCAAAGAGATATCGCTGACGTATTGTTTCCATAGCAACGGTAATAGTGATAAAAACGCTATAGATGTTTTTTGAACCAGTGATGACTGATGTCAATTCATTTCTAAATCGATTTATTTCTTAAGAAGGGATGGACTGTGATGGACGCATTCAAAAGCCTTTGATAATAAATTCTGGAGGTTACTGATTTTCTCTTTTTTCCATATTCACAATATTACTTCCATATTAAAATCAAAGGCAAAATAATAAGTAAATAAATAAATAAATATTTCTAAATAATTAAATAATTTGATTTGTTAATGTAATCATCAATTTCCATTGAATGAATTCCTTAACTTCCAAAAGGGTTTTCATCGGATCGATGTCCTATCCGAAAGTAAAAACAGTGAAATTATTTTGATCAAACTTGACGTTCTTAGAAATTATGGTAACTATTGAGGAATGTAAGTGATGGACCAGAATGAAGCAATTAAGTGAAAAAATAAAAAAGGATGGAGAGGAAATTTTACTACTATTACTACTAATTATAATCTGGTATTCCACAGAAGTCAATTAATTAATAAACGTTAATCATTTCTTTCTTTTGAGATGATTGTAAGAAGCGCTAAAAGAAAAGCTTCCTGTATTCGACACAATGATGGATTTAACCTTGAAAGAAAGTGGGTTATTTCCGATGACATTCACTGACGACTACATCACTACGTTTCCACGTTGGGCGTCTCGCAGAAACCCCCCAGGCACCAGACACAGACTGAAAAGCCCAATGGAGTTTTTGCTCAACAAATTTACTATTGGTTTTCTCAGAATAGCAACGAAGGGATCTAAAACGGAAATGAAAAGGAATAAAATATAAAAATCAATTATTTAAATCACTGAAAATAATTAATTCAATGAAACAGAAATCAAAAGAAAACATTCCTAGAGACGTCCTCGCAGATTGAGGAGAGATTGGAGTAGAATTTGGCATCTCACACTGGAAGATCCAAAAGAGAATTTCTGTAAAAATAAATAAATAAATAAATAAATAATTGTTAAGTGGAAATTTCCAACATTTAGTCAATCTTACAATCAAAGTTAATGTAAAGGTAGATATTGAATTTTAAACTGATCCATTGGAGTAAGAAGTAACGGAGGAGAAAAATAAAAAGAAAGGAATCTAGCCCAATTAGGCTTAGCGTTTCCTGGTCCAATAAAATAAGTGTTTTCAAATCTTAAAATAATGTCTACAGAAAAAGTTCCATTGATTCTTCCAGGAGATTTTCTGAAATTTTAAGTTTTACTTCCGTATTTTATCTTAGACGTGATCAGAATTTCAGATCATTTGAGTTAGGTGAGATGATAACATTTTGACGCCCCAAATAGATCTCTCCTTGGATGTTTAAAAAACTGAAATTTAGGATGCGTCTAGATTTAGAAGCTCAAAGAAAATTACAAATTTGTAGAAAAATGTCTTTCTAAAGAAATTAGATTAAGAAGAGAGGCTTAAATGAAATCTTACCACTTTCCTTTTTATTTTCTGGAAAAAAATTTAGTATTAATAATTTTGTTATTTTTTTTTTAATTTAGGTAAATTGAAACTAAAATATAACTATATTAACTTAGAACGAGTTAAATTGAAAAAAAAACCAAACAAAACAAACAAACTTGAATTAAACAATACAATTGCCAATTTACGTGTGCTGATCATATCTTAATGTTCACAAATTAAGCCGACACACCTGTCTACTAAAATAAACTATAGTTTATTTAATGATGACTATAGTTTCGTATATATACAATGAATACACGAAACTTAGTCGTCATTAAATGTAGATTATTTTAGTAAACAGGTGTGTCGGCTTAATTTGTGAACATTAAAAAAACTTGAATTAAAGTTGTGGGATGATTAAATTAATTAACTCTAATTAATAAGCTCTCTACAAGTTGTATTTTATTGTTATTGTAAGGTTATTTATTTATTGTTAGGATGCTTAATATTGTTTCCTAAATTAACATATACCAACGTAATATAACATAAGCAGGAATATAAACAAAGATTATTCAAAAAGAGATGACATAAAATAATAAAAAAAGCACAGGTAATTCTAAGTGGATCTTTCTATATCTGTATTTATGTACAGGGTGTACCTGAAATGTGATGCCAAACTTTAAGGTTGTATTCAATCATGCAAAACAACGAATAAACGTCATATAAACATGGGTCTGAAAATGCTTTATTTCCAAGATATGAATAATGCAACAATACAGAGGTGTTGGCCGTACAGTCGCTCAGTTTCACAGAAAGTGCTCGATGCTTACAAGGATTTCCTGGAAAATGAGTTTCCTTCTACGCCTGGAGGATGTTCCTTTGCACACTGGTCGTCTCATGTGGTTCATGCATGACGGTGCGCCACCTCATTTCAGTCGTACAGCCCGACGACTTTTGAGTCAACGTTATCCTGACCGTTGGATTGGAAGAGGGGGACCAATAGCATGGACTGCTCGTTCCCTTGATTTAAACCCTCGGGTTAGACTACACCAACCGGATCCTGACGCCCACGCACTGCATAATCACATAGTGGATGGGTGCAACATAATTCGACGAGCACCTGGCATCTTCGACAGTGTTCGGCAGTCGATGGAACTACATTGCGTTGCGTGCATTGCGGCCGATGGAGGACATTTCGAGCACTTTCTGTGAAACTGAGCTACTGTACGGCCAACACCTCTGTATTGTTGCGTTGTTCATATCTTGGAAATAAAGCATTACTATACCCATGTTTGTAGGACATTTATTTGTTGTTTTGCATGATTGAATACATCCTTTAAGTTTGGCAGAACATTTCAGGTACACCCTGTATAAATGTAATACTTGAAACTTTAATATTACGTTATAATAGATTATTCAAAAGAATACGTTTTTCATCTGAATACAAACTTTATACAAAATTTATATCCAGCAGTATGTATATAAAGAAGAATATCATTTTGTAGGTGTATATTTATGCATGGATGTAGTTGTAAGAAATATCCATTTGGTACGTCTTAATTTGTTTCACCAAAATAAAGAAAAATGATTTAAAGAAATGACCATAACATTTAGTAATATCTGGAATCCCTTAGGATATATATACTAATTAATTAATAGATAAAATAGATAATTAAAAATTAAAGTTATATTTTAATTTACAAAATAATATAAGGACGTACAAGAAATAAGAAATATCTTAAATAAATTGTATTATATTTAAATTCATTCACGAACAATTCATAATAGTTAAGTTTTTCTATAATAGATGTCGTTGAGTTATCCAGAATAATTAATCCATTACTAACTGCCATGCCCCTTTGTAATATTTCGTTAACTGAAGTAACCTATACATTTACATAACTAAACTATATCTGGAAGACCGAGCTTTGCTCGATGAAATAAAACGAAAATAAAATAAGAACACTGTAGACAACCACTTGGTTATTTAACTCCCTTTCGAGGAATGGACAGCTCCGCAGTGAATACACGCGACAATTGAAAGGAAAAGTTTTAAAAACTATTATCAAATAAAATTATTATTTTATTATATATAAAACGCACAGAACACGAATTTATTAAAAATAAAATAAAACGAAAATAAACTAAGAACAATGTAGACAATAACCTGGCACCCAGGTTCCAGATCAATCATTTACCCCCTAAATGAATTTTCCCGATGTCGAGACTTAGCTAAATCGCTTTCTCACACCCGAAAACGATAGATTCATCCCATTTCATCAAAATCCTTAGGCACGTTTTCAAGATAAAATTTACAAGAATTGATAAAAGTAAATTTTCAAGATAAAAGTAGATTTTCAAGTAAATTTTCAAGTTAAAATTTACTTTAAATATGTAGTATTTGATAAAACAATTATATTTTCTGGAAGGTGCTTTTTAAGTATTTTGAAAATGACTACAGATAGTATATTACTTATGAGGGTTTTTTTTTTTTCCATTGTCTGATTTGAAATGATTTCTTGTCAGCAACGTTTATTTAAACTACGGCTGAATATCTGTTAAAATTGATCATCTAAATTTGATTTAATATAAACTTTGCAAATTTAATAAAAACTTTACAAATTTTATATTGTATTTAAATTTCTTCAGCATTATTAGATTTTTTTTTCAATGTTAGTGAGTTTATATTATTTGATTCTTTTGGTAATTGCAGCCGATTTATTCAGAGACGGTTGTCCAATGATCCCTTCGATAAGCAAAAAAAAAATCGAGAATCCAAAATTATTAAAATTGTCAGTGTTTTTGTTTATTCTTTAATTCAAGACTGTTCTCCAAAATCTTTAACCAGAAAATCAGAAATATAGTTCTTAAAGATATTTTCTTGAGTTTGGGAAAACTGTATTGTAGTCATTAAATGAAACAATTTTGATTCAATTTCAATATGTAAAGATAAAATGATATGGTTGAACCATAGTCTAGTAACTTGACGATTCGAAAAAATTCTGCAGCACCATGACATCAGCACTAGACTTTCTCAGAGGTTCCGAAGAATATGACATTACAGTTATAAAAGAAAAACAAAAAACAAAAATTGTTTTAATGATGTTTAAAGGAAATGCTATACTATTAGTTAATGGTTGACTACTTTCAATATAAGATTTAATAATTATATTTAAATGTGGAACCTCCAATAATTAATCAAAAATAAAAAATACACATTAAAAATAAAATTTTATAAAATATATATTTCTGGCGACATTTTTGAGGAAAATTAATAAAGAGAGCTCTGTGATTTGAGGCGCGCTTGTTCGTGATTGGCTGAAAAATAGAATCACGTGGGGTTCCTTCCTATCGTCAAGTTATCGTGGGACCATTATAGGTTTCAATAGGAACAAACGTTATAGGAAGAAACGTGATCAGTTTCAGCTACGAAAATAAAACAATTGCTCAAGCAAAGAACGTTCATCATGCGTGGCCGCAGGGGTATCGGGGTGGGGCGTCGGAACTTCTTCATGAAATACCTTGCAATAATTAATTAATAATTAAAATTATTCATAAACTAATAAATGCTAATTAGACTATTCTTCTTCTTCTTCTTCATACGAGTTTGGCCTACTATGGACCACGGGAAACAATTGACTAGATGAATAGTCTTTTCCTCTCCTCCCAGTATTTCTTCATTCTCTCACTCTGCTTCCGCCTTCTATCATCTGACCAGATTACCTTGGTCCTCGTAGTTTCTTTACCCTGGAACCCCCTGAATCCATTAACTCTCATTCTAAACATTTTCCTATTCCAGATCTCTTCCGAATTAATCCCAACTTGTTGCATGTCTCTTCTAGTTTCCTCAACCCATTTAGTCGTCGACTTTAAGTTGGTGATATAGTCGAAGATCTTCTTAGTTAATCTAGATTCGCTCATTCTTACGAGGTGACCATAAAATATCAGTCTTCTCTTACGTATCGTGTCTTTAATCTTTTCCACCCGTTTGTATAAATCCATATTTTTCCTCTTCCTCCATGTACCATCCTCTCTTTTTTCCGGTCCGAGTATCTTCCTTAAAATTTTTCTTTCTCTCTTTTCAAGTTCCTCTATTTCCCCTTTTTTGTTTAAAATTAGGCATTCTGAACTGTAGATCCCTTCCGGCTTGACAACCATGGTATAGTGTCTGAATTTTGCGTTGTAGGAGAGAGCTTTTTTGTTATATATATTTTGCACTAACCTGTATGCCAGTTCCAACTTACTGATGCGTCCTTTGATTGCCTCTTTATCAAGACCATTTGGCTGGATCCATTCTCCTAGATACTTAAATTTGTCAGTTCTTTTAACCTTTCCATATCTTGTATTCAGGTGCGTTTCTCTGTTATGTTTGTATTCCATGTATTCAGTTTTCTCATATAAGATCTTGAGTCCTGTTTTTTCTGCGATCTCGTGCAGTTTTTCAAGCATTATCTTGGCATTTTCCCTCTTATCTGTTAACAACGCCAAATCATCAGCGAATGCTAAACACTCAACTTTTAAACCCTTCTTCTTCGCACCTAAACAGATTCCTTCAATTCCGCTTTCCGCCATGGCATTCTTCCATGTTCTCATAATTTTTTTCAGAACGATATTAAACAGAATTGGTGAAAGTCCATCCCCCTGCCTAACTCCTGTCTTAATCTGAAAGGGCTCTGAAATTTCCTCCTGAAATTTAACTTTAGAGACAGTATATATTAATGTTTGTCTGATGATAGATCTTGTTTTTTTATCCACGCCGAATTCTTCCAAGACATTGATGAGCGTCTGACGGTCTATCGAGTCATATGCTTTTTTGAAGTCGACAAACGAAATCACTGTGTTCTTACCCCTCAACGCTCTTATTCTCAGGATGCTTTTGAGACAGAAAATTTGTTCCACACAGGATCTTCCCTTTCTGAAGCCTCCCTGATATTCTCCAATCTGATGATCCACCTGTTTTTCCACTATGTTAAGTAAGGCCTTGGAGAGTATTTTGTAAGAAACAGGTAACAGTGAAATTCCTCGGTAGTTGTTAGGGTCTGTGCGGTCACCTTTCTTGTGGAGCGGATGTATCAGAGCACATTTCCAATCACCTGGTATTGTTTCTTTTTCCCAGACATCGCAAATCAGATGATGTAGGCTTTCTACTGCCCTATCTCCTCCGAACTTCCACATTTCTGCAACAATACCATCCTCTCCTGGTGCTTTATTATTTTTCAGTTCTTTAATAATACTTTTTATCTCAATGAGGCTTGGTGGTTTTGACAGTGGGTTTATGTCGGATGGCTTCTTGAAGTCCAGTCTTTCAGATGGTGCTTCGCAGTTTAGAAGGGTATCAAAATATTCCGCTAAAAGTTGGCAGTTCTCTTTGTCACCTAATGCAAGGGTACCGTCCTGTCTTTTAAAACAGAGACTTGGAGGCTGGTACTGTTGTAATTCTTCCTTAAATGTTTTATAGAATATTCTAGTGTTATTTCTTTTGAAATCTTATTCCAAACTTTCCAGTCGGCTTTTATCATACTTTCTTTTTTCTCCTCTGATGATCTTTGCAGTAATTTTCCTTTGTTGACTGAAGTCATTCCATGTTTCCTCTGTTCGGTTGGAATACCACCTTTTCCAGGCCCTTAGTCTATCGTTGAGGGTGTCGTCACACCTTTCGTTCCACCATCTGTGCCTCCGTTTCTTTTTCGGTTCCTGCAAGTTTTCGGCTGCTTTTGTTAAAGATTCCTTAATGTCTTCCCAGTTGTTCATATTACACTTTGATAAGCTTTCTCGATATGTATTTTCATTTCGTTTGAGACTTTCTATGTCGATCCTTCTTCTGCTTCCAGCTTTGTTACGGAATCTATTCGGCTGAAATTTCGTTTTAATTTCCAAAAGATAGTGGTCTGTGTTGATATTCGTACTTTTCCTCACTTTTACGTTCAGAATTTCACTTCTATTGGTAGTTGTTATTGCTACATGGTCTATCTGAAATTCTCCTAACATTGGATTGGGGGATAGCCACGTCTTCTTCTTCTTTGGCAGGGCTCTGAAATGTGTGGACATAAGTTTTAGATTAAATTGTCTGCAAAATGCTATTAGTCTCTCACCGTTTCTGTTTGTCCTCTTATGGGCTGGATAATCTCCTACAGTCATTCTGTATTTCCTCTCTTTTCCTATCTGTGCATTAAAATCCCCAACCAAGATCTTAACATTTCTGCGGGGAATCTTTGATGTTTCGTCTTCCAGTGTTTCCCAGAAGTTTTCTACCTTCTCTTTGTTCCTTTTGTTGTCTTGATTTATAGGGGCATGGGCATTGATGATCGTGTAGGTTTTATTTCCGCATCTGAAAGTTAGGAATGAGATCCTTTCGGATGGTGAGCTAAAGTTTGTGATTGAGTTGGCTAAAGTCTTCTTGACCACGAAAGCTGTCCCTAAAATTGGTAATCTTCCATTTGAGACCTTGTGCCCCGGTTTGCCCTTGTATATTCTGAAGCCATCTGATTCCATTGTTTTATCATCTGGAAACCTCGTTTCTTGCAATGCCAAAATATATATGTTCCTTTCTTCTAAAACTTTGGTTAGTTGTTTTAGTTTTCCTGTTTGGATGAGAGTGTTTATATTTAGTGTCCCAAGCAGATGTTTTCGCTTGGGTCGTATTTTATACGTTGGGGTTCCAGGAAGCTCCGACTCTTCCATACATGATGTTCCAAGCTCTCCAGAATCCGACGGCCTGGGTGCACCACCTTTGGTGGTGGGGGATTCCCGTTTCTGGTTACCCCCTGGAGTAGTTTCAACCGAAGACGTTTCCATCATGTCACTTGTTGAAATCATTGGGAAAACAGGACATCCTGTTTTCAAGAATAGAACTAAGGTTGTAAGCCCTAGAACCCTTTGCTCTCGGGGTAGGTCCCCAAGCCTTTGAGAATCCCTTCTCTATCCACAAGGCAGTGGCCCCAACTGATCAACCCCAGTTGGGAAGGGCTGCCCCTTCCGCCAGTTCCACCATATTAATGAACTACATCTATGCTT
>JAFIDM010000007.1:48681944-48694734 GCA_023159025.1 Thereuonema tuberculata
AGATTTAGAAGCTCAAAGAAAATTACAAATTTGTAGAAAAATGTCTTAAAAAAGAAATTAGATTAAGCCTTCAATGAAACCTTTCTACTTTTTTTTCTAGGAAAAAAAAATAGTATTAATAATTTAAAAAATAACAAATTATAATTAACAATGTACATATGTACATTGTTTAATGTAGGTAACATTATTAACAATGTACATATGTTTATATGTAGGTATTCAGGAGCTTTCGAGCTGCCTTTGCGGAGCTCATTTTCAAGAAAGTCGCAAAGGCAGCTCTTAAGCTGCTGAATACGTATGTTTGTTTTATATTGTTAATTAGAATTTGTTATTTTTAAAGTTATGGTGCGTTGGCTAATACTTATTTCGTCACTATGAATTAATGAGCACATGTAAAATAATTTTCTCCTTTATTAATAATTTTGTTATTTTTTTTTTTAATTTAAGTAAATTGAGACTAAAATGTAAGTATATTAATTTAGAACGAGTTAAATTTAAAAAAAAAAAACAAAACAAGCAAACTTAAATTAAAGTTGTGGGAAGATTAAATTAACTAACTAATTAATAAGCTCTCTACAAGTTGTATTTTATTATTATGTAAGATTATTTATTTATTGTTAGGATGCTTAATATTGTTTCCTAAATTAACATATACCAACATAATATAATATAAGGAGGACTGTAAACAAAGATTATTCAAAAAGAAATGACATAAAATAATAAAAAAAAGCACAGATAATTCTAAGTGGATCTTTCTATATATATATTTATATACAGGATGCACCTGAAATGTGATGCCAAACTTAAAGGTTGTATTCAATCTTGCCAAACAACGAATAAATGTCATATAAACATGGGTCTGAAAATGCTTTATTTCCAAGATATGAACGATGCAACAATACAGAGGTGTTGGCCGTACAGTCGCTCAGTTTCACAAAAAGTGCTCGATGGCACATCCCTCTACACACAGGCCTGATTTCTCAGTTACTCTAATATCAGATTGAAAAGGTAAAATCTAAAACCTGAACTTAAAACAAGAACAAAAAGCGGAAATCTCATACTAAATGTATTGTTAACAATGAGTTTTATGTAATTAAGCTTCAAATAAAATGAATACCGTTATATGGATGTAAGCCTTAGATCCGATAATGCTACTTAAATGGAATTAGACTAGTGTAAGTGAGACTGGGAACGATTTAAGCTGAATCCATCGATTCTTATCTTTAAAAATGCATTTGTGAATATGAGAATTTTGTTCTTTGTTTTTTTTGTTCTCTAGCATTATTGGATCTAAGGCTTACATCCATATTATTCATTTTATTTGAAGCTGAATTATCGTTAACAATCATCGTTAACAATACATTATGTGAAAAGGAGATTTCCGTTTTTTGTTCTTGTTGTAAATTCAGATTTTAGATTTACCCTTTCAATCTGACGTCAGAGTAACTGAGAAACCAGGCCTGTGTATAGAGAGGGCTGTGTCGATGCTTACAGGGATTTCCTGGAAAATGAGTTTCCTATATGCCTGGAGGATGTTCCTTTGCATACTCGTCGTCTCATGTGGTTCATGCATGACGTGCGCCATCTCATTTCAGCCATACAGCCCGACGACTTCTGAGCCAACGTTATCCTGACCATTTGATTGGAAGAGGGGGACTAAGAGCATGGCCTGCTCGTTCCCTTGATTTAAACCCTCGGGAGTTTTTCGTATGTTGTTATCTTGAAGCATTAGACTGACCGGATCCTGACGCCCACGCACTGCATGATCGCATAGTGGATGGGTGCAACACAATCCGACGTGCACCCGGCAGTCGATGGAACATCATTGCGTTGCGTGCATTGCGGCCGGTGGAGGACATTTCGAGCACTTTCTGTGAAACTGAGCTACTGTACATCCAAAACCTCTGTATTGTTGCATTATTCATATCTTGGAAATAAAGCATTTCCAGACCAATGTTTATATGACATTTATTCGTTGTTTTGCATGATTGAATACATCCTTTAAGTTTGGCAGAACATTTCAGGTATACCCTGTATAGATGTAATATTAGAAACTTTAATATTACGTTATAATGGATTATTCAAAAGAATACGTTTTTAATCTGAATACAAACTTTATAGAGAATTTATATCCAACAGTATGTGCATAAAGCAGAATATCATTTTGTAGGTGTATATTTATGCATGGATGTAGTTATAAGAAATAATCCATTTGGTATCTCTCACTTAATTTGTTTCACCAAAATAAAGAAAAATGATTTAAAGAAATGACCGTAACATTTAGTAATACCTGGAATCCCATAGGATATAAAGTAAGGGAACCAGTTGTGGATCAGGAACCAATTGCGGATCAAGTCGTTTACCGTCTTAATTATCACACTTATCAACAGATGGCTCAGATATATAGAATCCCGATCCCTTCATGAGCTTCGTTTTGGTATTATAGTTTGTTTGGAGTTTCAAGTGGAGCCATCCTGTGAATTTGTTAAATAATTTATCAGAATTTCAAAAGAAAATTAAGGTGAGTTAGCCTGAAAGTTATTTGTAGTTATTCTAGAATGGATATACGTTAGAATTAATGTATGTATGATAGTACAAGGTTTAATATAACCTGGAAAAAAGAAAACATAGTGTTTTCTGCCTCTGGCCATGTTTGCGGGAAATTCTGCAGCCTTTTGTTCTGGCGGAAATTCAGCGGTTCGTGGGGTCCAATTGTGGATCAAACGTCACAATACAAATGAAGATTGAAAATGCAGTAAATATTTTTTTATCGAACTGAGGTAATACAATGTCAATTATAAGAGCTTAATAAAGGAATAAATGCAAAATGAAAATTATTTAGCTATTTCTCGTGGTGAAAACCAAGTTTATGCTTAGGCCGATCCACAACTGGTGCCTTTACCCTATATACTAATTAATTAATAGGTAAAATGGATAATTAAAAATTTAAGTTATATTTTCATTTACAAAATAATTTAAGGACGTACAAGAAATAAGAAATATCTTAAAATTTTACACAAAATTGTATTATTTTTAAATTCATTCACGAACAATTCATAATAGTTAAGTTTTTCTGTAATAGATGTCCAGATCAATCATTTACCCCCTAAATGAATTTTCCCGAAGTCGAGACTTAGCTAAATCGCTTTCTCGCACCCGAAAACTATAGATTCACCCCATTTCATCAAAATCCCTAGACACGTTTTCAA
Organism: Thereuonema tuberculata; assembly: GCA_023159025.1. Taxonomy (NCBI): domain Eukaryota; kingdom Metazoa; phylum Arthropoda; class Chilopoda; order Scutigeromorpha; family Scutigeridae; genus Thereuonema; species Thereuonema tuberculata. The sequence goes on from JAFIDM010000007.1 coordinate 48,685,154, forward strand.
GATAAAATTTACAAGAATTGATAACAGAAATTTTCAAGATAAAAGTAGATTTTCAAGTAAATTTTCAAGATAAAATTTACTTTAAATATGTAGTATTTGATAAAACAATCATATTTTCTGGAAGGTGCTTTTTAAGTATTTTGAAAATGACTACAGATAGTATATTACTTATGAGGGGTTTTTTTTTTACATTGTCTGATTTGAAATGATTCCTTGTCAGCAACGTTTATTTAAACTACGGCTGAATATCTGTTGTAATTGATCATTTCAATTTGATTTAATATAAAATTTACAAATTTAATATAAGCTTTACAAATTTTATATTGTATTTAAGTTTCTTCAGCATTATTAGATTTTTTTTTAATATTAGTGGGTTTATATTATTTGATTCTTTTAGTAATTGCAGCCGATTTATTCAGAGACGGTTGTCCAATGATCCCTTCGATAAGAAAAAAAAAAAATCGAGAATCCAAAATAATTAAAATTGTCAGTGTTTTTGTTTATTCTTTAATTCAAGAATGTTCTCCAAAATCTTTAAACCAGAAAATCAGAAATATAGTTCTTAACGATATTTTCTTGAGTTTGGGAAAAACTGTATTGTAAGTGCACTGATAGTTATTAAATGAAAACAATTTTGATTCAATTTCAACATGTGAAGATAAAATGATATAGTGGGACCACAATAACTTGACGATTCGAAAAAATTCTGCAGCACTATGACATCAGCACTAGGCTTTCTCAGAGGTTCCGAAGAATATACTTACAAAAGAAAAACAAAAAACAAAATTAATTGTTTTAATAATGTTTAAAGGAAATGCTATACTATTAGTTAATGGTTGACTGCTTTCAATACAAGATTTAATAATTATATTTAAATGGCAGAAATGTGGAACCTCCAATAATTAAACTAAAAATAAAAAAATACACATTCAAAATAAAATATAGAAAATATTTTATTTTTAATGTGTATTTTTTATTTTTAGTTTAATTACTGGAGGTTCCACATTTCTGCCATTTAACATTACAATTACCTCCGTAATGAGACCTTGCTGTTTTGCTGGTGACTATTCTCAGCTGATGAACGCTAATGAGCCTGAAATAGCTATCCTGAGATGTTACCTAATAAAATACTAGGTCTCAACCTTTTAATAATTATATTTAAGTTTTATATATTTCTGGCGAAATTTTAAGGAAAATTAATAAAGAGAGCCCTGTGCTTTGAGGCTCGCTTGTTCGTGGTTGGCTCAAAAATAGAATCCCGTGGGGTTCCTTCCGATCGTCAAGTTATCGTGGGACCATTATAGGTTTCAAGGAACAAATGTGATCAGTTTCAGCTACGAAAACAATTGCTCAAGCAAAGAACGTACATCATGCGTGGCCGCAGGGGTATCGGGGTGGGACGTCGGAACTTCTTCATGAAATACCTTGCAATAATTAATTAATAATTAAAATTATTCATAAACTAATAAATGCTAATTATTATTAATTAATAATTCAACCTTAACTATAATTGAATATTAATTTAATTAATTTTAATATTAATTGTAATATTTTTATTTATCAATTATTATATAATTATAATATTATATTAAGCAATGGCCGTGCTGGCGTGGTCGTGCGGTCTCGGCGGCGGCCAGCCGTGGCGACCAGTGCGCCAGTACCTGGGTTCGAATCCCGGCAGTGGCATGGCTGTTTCAATTTCCTTTCCTGTGTTGTCCAGCCTCTTCTTCACTTTCTCTTCGGTCTGACGTCATTCCTTAATGGCGTCCTGGGGGCAGGCAACGGGAAACCACCCCCAGTATCTTTCCCCAGGTGTTTCTAGGAGATCCATGTGAGACCTCCATAGAACTGGACCTGTCTTCGGACAGAAAACTATGGATGGATGGATTAAGCAATGATTATGGGTCTCTGAACTTCTAAAACACAGAAGTGCAATTTTAAATAATTTTATGCACAAACAACAATGGTTGAGACTAAGTACAGTGAAGTCTCACTTATACGAAACATTCAATTATACAAAGAATTTCTCATTCCCGGCGAAACCCCCATAATACTATATGTAATTCACTTACACGAAATATTCACTTATACGAATAATTTTTGGTTCCCCCTCATATTCGTATAAGTGAGGCTTCACTGCATTTACAAGATGATATCTCAGAACGGACGTTTCACGATGTTTTGATATATTGCCAATAAAGTTTGAAATGGCCGTTCTCAAATGTCACCTTGTATTTACTTGGTCTCGTCCATTGTTGTTTATACAATTTTAGGCTTATTATATTTCTTTTAAGGTCTAATGGAAATTCATTTAAGGCTGGCCAAGGTCGGCACATGAATTTTCCTAATTTATTTTTTAATGTATATTTATTGTCGTTTTAACGTGTGCGTACAGAGTTACATTTAAAATTCCAATTATTTTAATACAATATTTACAAATTTATAAAATATTAAAAATAATAGACATGTAACCAGTTTTAGTGAATTCAGTTAATAAGACTGTTTCATAAAATATAAAAAGCCTCATTAACTAGGTTTAACATCTAGTGCTTTGAATTCGTAAGTTTTTAGGCCTATCAATGTTGTGTTGCTTACTTTTTTAATTTTTCCAAACTGTATTTGTATAAATATTATCTGTATTTGTATAATTTTATCCGGAATTTCACTTCTTTGTTTTGTTTTATTTTATGTATTTCCTTCCCTCGTATTTATGTTCATCACATGACTCATAAGGCATTGTATGATTGGTGACTGACCTGGACCAATCGTATTGAGAGTGAAGGCCAACTACATGAGTCTCAGAATGATTGACCGTTAATGGCAGTCGAAACTGGTTACATGTCTATTATTTTTAATATTTTACAATTTTGTAAATGTTGTGTATTAAAATACGGTAAACTCCCGATTATCCGTGGAATTGGGTGGCGCAGCAACCGCGGATAAGCGAATTCCGCGGATAATCCGAATTAGGACGAAAAAGAACGAAAATCAACACAAAAATGCTTTTAACATGTTGTATTTACATTAAAATGGCAATATTTACAGTACATACATTATAAACAATTATTTTATTTTAAATTATTTATTTATTTTTAAATTTTATTATTGCGGGAAGGCTCTCCCGTAATTTAGTGTAACCTGCCGACCTAAGCTCCGCCCACAAGGTCGTTCTTTCAATTGTTTGCTTATAATTGTCTTCACTTACTTACTTGTTAGCCTCTTTTATTGTTTACCTTATTCTAGATTTAATTTTTTTTTTAATTCCATAATTTATTTTATAGTAAAAAAAATGGAAACAGGAGAGGTCCGCGGATAATCCGCAAAGCGGATTTGTTAACCATAGTTAACAAATTGTTTATATAAAGAAAATTAAATATACAAGATACAGTTATTGTAAATCACCTTTCAAACATCCAATGAAAAGACTGTAAACCCAATTGTCAGAAATAAAAAGAAAAACAGTTGGTCAGTAGTGAAAAAGAAATTGTCAAAATAGAAAGAGGCTGTCTTGAAAATTAACACAGCTTAAAAACGAAATAACAATCAAACAGTTCAAATATCGTAAATAATGACTTTAATAACTTCTTTAAAAACTCCAACCTTACAACGATTGACGATATTTCGTAGGCCTCACCGGCCCACTTTATCAAGCCTTTCTTAAACCTCATGGGAAGAGAGAATATCTCCCTCCTTCCCAACGCCAACATAATAAAATAATAAAATACAATCAAGAATTCTAAAACGTGGAGATGATTAAGATTGGACATTTATTTAAAAGAAGACTACGATTTAAGATTGGACATTTATTTTATTTTAATAAAAGACAATTATTTGGACATGAGAAGTGAACGCTACTGTATTTCACGTTTTTGTTTATTATTTCACGTTTTAGAATTCTTGATTGTATTTTATTATTTTATTATGTTGGTGTTGGGAAGGAGGGAGGTATTCTCTCTTTCCATGAGGTTACGAAATATTGCCAGTCGTTGTAAGGTTGGAGTTTTTAAAGAAATTATTTAAGTAATTATTTATGATGTTTTATGAAGAGTTCAAAGATCAACTAAAAAGAAAAAAAAGAGGAAGGGAAACTAATTTTTTAAAAAGTAATTTACATGAAAAGAAAACAAAACAAACAAAAAAAAAAACCAACAGATATGTGTAATCCAAAAACTAAGCCGGCACACCTGCTTATTCAAATACTTTAAAAATTTAATGAGCACTGAAATTAAAACTAATACACGATCTAGGTTTCGGCTTCAGAGACAAACCTCTTACAAGTGATTTGTTTACAGAAAGTGATAGGTATTTAAAACAGTGATTAACTAATGAGATAGCAGAAAAATGGTCCTTCAACGATCTATGTAGAATCAAATTAAACATAGGCCTTCTGGAGGTGATCGACTGGAAGCTCCGTACACAGATCGAAGAACCAAAACAAACACAAATGGCTAGGCTTGGAAGAGCCCTCTTGTGGCGAAATCTTTAATTAACATCAGAGCTCAAGGGAACATCACAGGAATCTGAAAAAAAAAACTGTAATAATAAAAGGAAATAGATGAAAAGTAATTTAAAATATAGTGTTAAAAAAGGTCCTCATTATTCTTTTTCGAGGAATTGAGTAAGCAAACGAAGGCATAACGCTACAAGAAAGGATTCGTACCCTGAGTTGTCACCAGGAAGAGACTGGGATGGACCATTTCGTCCTTATTAGGACTCATCAGCCAGCCAAACTCCACCGAATGACAGACCCAGAAGGTACGAGGGGTAGCTTTCCTGGGACTCGCTCCCGAGAGCGGGAACTCCCCCGTCATTCGGTGGAGTTTGGCTGGCTGATGAATCCTAATAAGGACGAAATGGTCCATCCCAGTCTATTCCCGGTGACAACTCAGGGTGCGAATCCTTTCTTATAGCGTTGTGCCTTCGTTTGCTTACTCAATTCTTTGAATCATTGGGCACGTTAAATTTCTTTTCATTATTCTTTTTCTTTAATCAAATCTTTTTCTTTCTCTTCTCTTTTCGTTTTCTTTTTACTTCCTCTTTGAAGCCCATATTCACCCGTACTAGGAGCAGACAAACAATCATTATAAGATTGTAAAATAAAGTAAGATTCTATACATTTACGTTGGTAATGGGGTTTACATTTAACTGGAACTATTGGGTTATCCAGATCATTGGAGTGTTTGGTGTCCCTCACATGAGTAGGTCAGGAAGTCTCTAATAGATCTAGATGAGTCATCTTTGCATTGGAGTGAATAAACCAGACCCCTTATGTCGCAGGGCCTTACAAGGGGCAATGACTACCTGACCTACATTCATATGACACCAAACACTCCATTGATCTGGATAACCCAGAATAAATGACAAATAAATGATAAATAAATGATAAGTAAAAAAAAAATTTTTGCGGCATTTCAAAGAGTAAAGTCTTGGAGATTCAAACAAGTAAAAAAAAAAAAAATGCGCTAAAATATAAAATTAAGGGCGACCCATTAAAACCCATACGGACGTTGAACGTGTCGAGCAAAAAAGAAATCCCAAAATTGACCTAATTTAACCTAAGGAGGGTTGGAGGGTGATCCGCCGCGCAACGACAGCAGATTGTCCACCAGAAAAAGATGAAGTTTTGGAATTTTTTCCTGAACAACTACTGACTCGATGGACTTGAAATTTGGATATGCTTTAATTTAGAGTATCTACTATAATATACTATATAATTGTATTTGACCTTATCTATAACAGTTTGAGGCACAAGTCGACTATTTCTTTGTCGACTCTATCTGAATCTGATAAATCATTTTATTATTAACTATCAAATATAAAGTAAATGTAATCTAAATACTGTGCTAACTTGTGAACGAAGCTTCACGAAATGGTTTTGAGTATCGAAATCAGCGTAAAAAACTAAGTATGTCAAATTTCATTGAAATGGATGCAATGGTAACAAAATTATTTGGTTTTGAACGTATGTTTTGTTAGAATTTCAGTTGTCGAAGTCAACTGAAGTTTCATGGAAACAACATGGAATGACACAATGAACTAATATTTTCATCCAATTTGAGTACCCTTGATTCAATGGTATTATTGAGAAACGTTGGGTCTATCTTAATAGCTTAATTTTTCGAGTTACAGACAGACAGACGAACTTAGCCTATTTATATATATATATATATATATATATATTTATTTGATTAGATTGTTTTTAAAAATTTTTTTTTGTTTTTTTTTAATGTTTATCAGACCTATTTAGGTGTACTTCTTACCTGTACACCTGTAATATAGGTTCTGAGAGTTTATTCTAAAGGATCATTTTCCACCCAAAACGGAAAACGAAATTCCATATCTAAACCATATCTAAAGTTTAATTTATCTAAAGAATAATTATTATTTTTGACTCATAACGCCGAAAGGCATTTAAAACTCACCTTGTATAATCTAAATACTGCGCTAACTTGTAAACGAAGCTTCTACGGCAAAAATGGTTTTGAGTTTCAAAATCAGCGTAAAAAACTGAGTAAGTATGCCAAATTTCATTAAAATCGGTGCAGTGGTAACAAAATTATTTGCTTTTGAACGTATGTTTTGTTAGAATTTCAGTTAAAATTTCATGGAAACAACATGGAATGACAAAATGAATTAATATTTCATCCAATTTGAGTACCCTTGATTCAATGCTACCATTGAGAACCTTGGATCTATCTTAATAGCTTAATTATATCGAGTTACAGACAGATAGACAGACAGACAGACAGACTGACGAAATTAGCAAATTATATAAGTTGATTCAATGCGCAGATTAAATTTTTTATGCATTAAAAAAAAAAATCATCGAGGTCGGCGGACTGCTGGCACATGATTCATTAGTGAGTTTTTATTGTTTATTTCTGCATTAGAGGAACCACTGCGATTCCGACAAGTAAACTAATATTGTTGCAGTGGGTATCGGACCACTGTGGCTTAGTTGGAAACGAGCAGGCGGACCCCACGCTAGCCAAAAAAAAAAAAAGGCACCCAAATTCAACAGTTATTAACTAGAGAAATACCATTGAATACAGCAAAATCAAGAAATCCTGTAAAAGTCTAAATATAAAAGAACTCAACGTTCACAAGGGAAACAGTGTAAAGAAGAAATACACGTCTGACAACCCCGAAATGAAGTAGTTGCTCTCTTTTGCCTCATTACAGGACGTGATCTTCTGGGAAAACATTTATATCGCATTGGAATAGCAGTCTTTGCAGTTAAACAGAACACATGCATAGAAACCATCTCAAAAAATGTTTTTGTATTACTTAACAAAAAATGGGATATTCAAATAAAGAATTTAAATAAAAATATTACACTTCTTTTTTTCTTTTTTCAAGGAGGACGTAATGAGAATGAAGATTTTATAAATTTTAGAAATTCAAATTCTCTTTAAGGATTTGTAATTTAAAATTTATCAACAAAATATATAAAACAAAAATGGAATGAACAAATACTATTCTAGGAAAAAAAGTAATGAGATAAATAAACAATAAAATAAATAAATATGTATTATAAATACAAGGTTGTTAACATTAAAGGTCCTCTACATAGAAGGCTCTGGAATGTGTTCTAAGGCTCCAAATGGAAAGAAATTTAGACAAACAGATACTTCAAACGATTGGTATTCAAACAATAAACAATAAAATAAATTCAAACAATAAAACGCTTGCCGTTTATTGAAAAAAAAAGTACAAAAAATAGGCAATAGATGACGCTGTAGTAATACAAATTACTTAACAGCATTACAAATGTTCAATGTGTTCACCATTGTTGTCAACAATGTTTTCCATTCGCAAATCGGCATTTTCTACTGCAGAACGTAATACGTCTGCTGAAATTGTTAGAACAAGACACTTAACGCTGTCTTTCAGATCTGACAAAGTTTAACATCTTTCACGATATATCTGGTTCTTCAAATAAAACCCTACAACCAGAACTCAAATGACGTGAGATCGGATATCGTGGAGGCCAAGTTGTCTGGAAATAACGGCTGATAACCTGTTATTAGTCATAACACATTTTGAACACGACGGGTTATGTGGAGTGGTGCATCATCTTGCATGAACCCTGAAGGCACTCTTGTTGCTTTAGCTCTGGTATTATGAAATTCGCAAATATGTCATAATACCACTGTCCGGTTATGGAACAGGTGCGGGGCCCAATTGGAGTTACCTCTTCAAAAAAATATGGCGCAATGATGAAATTAGCCATAAATACATACCGCACTTTGGTCACTTTTGGAGAATGCAAAGGGACCTCTTGCATAACACGAGGGTTTTCTGTTGCCCATATGCGACAGTTGCGCATTTAAGCAGAAGTGGACTTCGTCACTCCAAAGAATGTTCCATCGCCAAGTGATAACAGCTGTTATTCGCGCCAGGAACTGAAGCGCAAATGTTACACGAATTTCTGCGCAGCGTGCTGTAGCTGCTGTAGACTCCTTATCTTGTGCGGATGGTACCAAAATATTTGACGTATCACTAGCCTTACAGTGGCATATAGCATGTCCACTGCGCGGGCAACAGCTGGTACACTTATATTACCACATGGAGATTGATGTAGCGAATTGATAACAGCCATAGCCAAATCTTCAGCACGAGAAGAATACATTCTACCTGGTTGAACGCCAAATTGTCCTATAGCTTCAAATTTTGCATTCATTTTGTGGACAGCGCGAGCAGACATTGGTCCACGCCTTACGTGCTTCTGACGCCGGAATTTCCTAACAGCCGCAGCTGCATTGTTATTGTTCTGAAAGAACAACTTCACCAATAACGCTTTTTTCTGCAACGTGGGCATTGCTCATGAAGTGCGCGAAGTACCTAATGCTGTTGAAGAGCTTTCTTTCCTTTTATAGAGCTGCGAGTGAACATTATGCAAATAACATTATACACGAGCGTGATGAGACCTCCAATAAGAGAGCGACAGGTGGCCAGTGACTACACTCTTCGGTCAGCCCCTGGCACATGGAGCGGAACTTTAAACTAGTCGACTTTGAAGGAATTGCTTCTTGTCTTTTGTCTTTTAATTCTTATGTTACTTTTTAATATATTATTTGCATCATTTATTTAAAAAAAAAGTTATTTTTTTAGTGTAAAACATCGTTATTATTTTTACGGTTAGTTATTGTTACAGCGCCCTCTATTGGACATTTTTGATACTATTTTTTTTTTTTCTTCAATAAGCGGAGAGCACAAAGTTGAAGTTCCTGTTGTCCAAATTCCTTTCCATTTGGAACTTTAGAACGCGCTGCAGAGCCCTCTTATTCAGAGGAATTTTAATATTAACAACCCTGGATATATCAAACGATATCAGATGAAACAAGGTGAGAATAAAATTAGTAAAGCAAATTTAAAAACTAATTTATAAATAAAATAATAAACAATAGAAAGAAAAACTGTTCTTAAATACTTTGAATTAAATATTATTCTCTTCATTGGAAAAATATTCTCAAAGTAAGACGGGTTCTTTTTTTACATCTGAAAAATTGAAGTCTTTTGTATTAATCTGCAAAAGAACGTTTTTCCTTTGAAGTTAAGCAAAGTTATTTTAATGAACA
>JAFIDM010000007.1:48694834-48706211 GCA_023159025.1 Thereuonema tuberculata
TATCTCGAAATCTAAAGAGCGTTGGCCCCCACATGTATATATATATTTTTGAAGTATTTGATGTGTGCTTTCATCTCACAAAAGGGCACTTGAATTTTAAACATACAGGCCGTGTCGTCTCCTTGTTAGTGGAAACAACCATCTACCCTGCAATTTCTTTTTACGATAACAGGATAATGAAAGAATCTTTAGTCTTTGATAATTTATTAATTCTTTAGTGAGCTATTGAGGGAGGAGGAAACAGACTAACTGATTGGATAAGCCTCACTTTCTGAAAAAAAGTTGAAGAAACATCGAATATTAATTCATTTGATTAAATTTAATCTATTTTAGACTGTTTGAATAAATATTGTGGATTTAATTACTTTTTCAGATAATAGAAAATTTGTATCTAGCAAAAGTTCTTTTAGAGACTGGTTATTAAATACTTAATTAAAATTTCCTTATTTCATTTTGTTCTACAGTTGATTCATTGAATCCATCGACAGATCAATTAATAGGATTGAATTTCAGTTAAAAAAGATAGACATTTGTAGAATTTCGATGTGGTGGTTTTTATAATGCTCGTAAAGTAACTGAAATAACGGAATAATAACTAAATAATTTCATATGAATCGTGAACTGCAATTTTCGGGTAAGAGATTAAGCCTATCTGAAAGAGATGGAAAGTAAAGAGAAGACTAAGAGAAATAGTAAAGTAAGAGAGAGAAAGGGAAGAATCGGAGGATATCTGGTAAGACACACTGTGCGAACTGACAACGGAAAGGTAAGGAATTAACTGAGGAATTGGAAAGAGGAAAAGGTGAAAATGACAATGGTTAAGAGTAAAGTAGGCAGGTGATGTTTTAGTTTTCTTTTGGATTGTTTTAAATTGGGACTTTAACGAATATTGTGGGGAATTTTATTCCTCAGAGAAGGAGCAGAGTAGCTAACAGCTCTTTTTTGATAGTTTGATGCGATTCTTGGAGTGAATAGAGTTGAGGAGATTTTTGTATTGTAAAGATGTGACTGTGGCTTAGTAGTTAGTGTGATAGAAGAAGAGGGATATTTTTATTAAGTAATTTGTTAGTGAAGAAAGCTAACAGTAAGTTATAGAAGAAGATAACTAAATCTTTTTGGCGTAAATATAAAGTTGAGTATTGCATTGGTTTTTCATCCACAAATCTAAGGAAGTGTTTTTGTACTTTAAGAATCATGTTTTGATAAAATTTAGAAGCGATGTCCCATATTGCAACACCATAACTGAGTACATGTAAAAAAGTTAAACTTGTCGTTATTATCACTAAAAATGCCTACTATCTCGACACTTATCTACATTAAAAATTAGAACATAAATTGTGCTAAAAAATGTTAGAATTTCCTTAATTTGTCATGACGAACGTTTCTAAACCTCCTCGGAACGGTTTCTTTATCAAATGTATTAAGAAAATTAAAAAAATATCTAAAAAATTAAAAAAAAAAAAAACCCTACCTTTATATGCTCTTCCCTGGCTGGGAATCGTTAAGAATGACTAGTAAACTGAGAACCGGATGTTCATAGCATATTACCCCTTACAGCAATGGACGCTAGGGGTAACATGCTATGAACATCCGGTTCTCGAGTTTAATAGTCATTCTTAACGATTCCCAGCCAGGGAAGAGCATACGAAGATAGGGTTGTTTTTCTAATTTTTTTAAATATTTTTTTAATTTTTTTAATACATTTGATAAAGAAACCGTTCCGAGGAGGTTTAGAAACGTGCGTCATGACAAATTAAGGAAATTTTAATATTTTTTTAGCACAATTTCTGTTCTAATTTTTAATGTAAATAAGTGTCGAGATAGTAGGCATTTTTAGTTACCATAACAGAGGTTAGAGTGGATTAAGGATCAATACAGATTTAGAAGTATTTGAGTTGGTAGAAAATTTAATTTTTTAATAATGCCCAATTTTTTAGAGATTTTTATAAGAAATTTGTGCATAAGTAGGAGAAATCTCGGAGAGATCCTGTGTAAGAGAGACACCTAATATTTGAAGGAATGCACCCCCTGAACGGCCGAGGTTTGTAAATAAGAAAAATTCTCTTTGTGAAGGATTTTGTTTTTTGTTTTTTGATGGAAAAACATATACACTGTTTTCGATGTATTTAATTTCAAGTCATTTAAGGACAATCAGTATTCAAGATGGTGGAGTGATTGTTAAACATTTTCCTTGAGAGACTTTATATTTTTATTAGCAAAGAGAAGAGTTTCATCATCCGAATAGAAAATACATCTGTTAGCAGAAGAAGTGAGAATGAAATCGTTAATGAATAGATTGAAGAGAAGGGGGAATAGAATGGAACCTTCCGGTAAACCTTTGGATGTAGAAAACCAGAAGGAGGAGTAGCCATTTAGAGTTAAATGATATTGACGATTAGCTAGATAAGAAGCTAGTCATGACAATGGAGGACCTCTAATACCCAAATGCTATAATTTAGTAATGTAATGTAATGTGGTGAGCGTGGGTGGCTTGACAGCCACGCACCGCGACCTCAAAGATCTATTGTGCTATCCCACGGAAATATGGACAGACGGAGAGAAAGACTGAGAAAGGATGGTGTGAGAAATGCAGGGGAAACGGGAGAACCCCGGGAAAACCTGCCCTGTGCGGATCGCCACCATCAACGAAACCCACATGAAAACCGAATCTCGGTACTCAGAGGTGAGAGGCCAGTGTTTTACTCTAATTTAGTAAGTAAGATGTCAATATTAATTAAATCAAAAGCTTTCTTGAGATCAAGAAATAAACCTAAAACAATTTGCTTCATCATAAATTTATTAGGGCTGCTTTGGTATTTCTTTCGATATGTGAAACCGTGTTGCTGTTGAGCAAGTAGTTTTTTTCTGAGATATCAATGTAGATAACTTATTAAGATAAAACTTTTCAAAGATTTTTGAGAAGGTATTTATTATAGATATAGAATGATAGTTGGCAAAATCGTTCACGTCACCTGATTTCCATAGTGGAATAATTTTAGCCTCTTTGAAGGAAAAAGGGAAGATGTCTTCTACGGCTGACATATTGAACATGTGAGCTACAGAATGGGAGATTTCGTATACGATTTTTTTAAGAAGATTAGGGAAGACCTTGTCAGATCCAGAAGCACTTTTGTTGCGTAAAGATCTAACGGTGTATTCCACTTCAAGAGGAAAGGTTACTGATAGTTAGAAGGAGGAAGAGATACTATTTACATCAAGAGAAGAAGCGGATGAGTGTGGAAGTACCTTATCCAGAAAAGGATTTAAATTTGAGTTGGTATCATTGGGATTATTATTGGTGATAAGGTGAGATGGAAGCTTCTTTTTAATAGAGGTTGATAATAGCTTATTAATATTTTTCCATTTCTCTTTAATAGAAAGGCTACCATTAAATGCATTTCAGGTAACAGGTTTAGGCCGGTCTAATTTTTAATTTTTAGTTGTTTTGGAGAATTTTGAGACGTTGAAGTTTGTCAGGGGTGGGATTTTTTTTTTGTAGGCTTTATAAAACCTGTTTTTTGGAGAATCTGTTTAAGCAGATCAAAGGAATTCATAGATTTTATTTATATTAATGGTATTATTCTTAGAATTACGGAAAGTATTTATTGAGACCAGTAAAGAAGAATTTGTTAAAGATTGTGACCGCTTCATCCTTATATGTTTCAATTCTTTTATCCAGTTAATATTGTGTGTAGAAATCTTTAAAGTTATTTACATTTTTTGTTGTAATTTTCTTACTTTTGACTGTTACTGGCTTTTTAAGAGAAATTTTTTTAAGTAAATAAAACGTTTTAGCTATAAAGAATATTGGATCATGATCCGTTATTAGAACGTTTAGAATTCCTTTAGATTGTACAGGAGAGTTAGTAAATATTTGATCCATATAAGAGTGTGAGATGAGTGAGAAACAGAGTGACGAGTTGGAGAATCGATGAGAGGGAAGAAAGGGTAGCAATTCAGAGGTTACAACATCTGTGATTGGTTTTGTCATTTGTATTGAGAAAGTTTAATATAAGTCGTCTTCAATATCCTATTTTATTGTTGTGGTTAATAAAATTAGCAACTGAAACTAAGCAATCAGAATTGAATGGAAGAATGGAAGGTTCCAGATGGTAGTCTGTATATATTACAAATTGAATGTTAGATCTTCATTTACCGAACAACACACACATTCTAAATCTACGTTGATAGAAGAGAATTCATTAAACTTTATAATATTGTACTTTTTATAATATGATGCGACTACGCCTCCTTTTCTGTAATTTCTATTTATTGCAACTGTGGAAAATCCCTCAATATTCTGCAATACGTATTTGTGAGTTTGTGCCCAAGTTTCCGTCAGAAGTAGAAAATTAAAACGTGTGATTAATAACAATACTATAAAACAAAGTACAGACTTTAGTAATATTACGGTTAATATATATTTGTGACACTTTTGAACACTGACTGTTCTTCGTCAGACTGTTAAAGCTTACATCTATTTGGAAAAATAAGTAATTTTGAAAGAAAAAGTAAAAAGACCAATACAAAACCCGGGAGAGAGATTTTCGTTTTCTTCATTGGGTGGAAAGATTTCGGGCTGTAATGGGGGAGGATTAATATTTGGAGGGAAAGTGAGAGTAGAAGCTCGGACGTTAGTGAGGGAGGATTAAGCCATGGTATGTAATAATACGGAAGAGATTGTGCGTTGGATTGTGCGTTAACGGGATAAGAGGAAAATTGGTAAACAATTTTTAAAACAAATTATAACCATTATTATAATTACAAATTATAAGTGAAAATAATTTTTAGAATTTACTTCAGCAATACTCCTAATATGTGGGCCCGGTAGCCAAGTGGGTAAGGGCGCTTGGCTGCGGTTTGGAGGTGGTGGGTTCGATTCCCGGCCTCGGCGGTGGACGGGAATTTTTCCACGCTTCTTTCTTCTCCAAACGGGCCCTAGGGTCTACCCAGCCCTCTATAGAATGGGTACCGGGTTTCTTTCCCGGGAGTTAAAGGCGGGCGAGCGACGGGCTGACCCCCCATTCTCAACTTTGTCCCGTAGGTTCTGAACACTGGAGCCTACCCTCCAGTTGCATTGCGCGGTCCTCTGGGCCTGATCGCAACTTTAACTTTAACTTAATACTCCTAATATTATAAAGAAAAAAAATTCAGTCTACACACTAACAAAGTTTTTTGAAAATTTAATGAAAACAATACATATACAATACATATAACAATACAGCTTACAGGAGCTTTATTATTAATTTACGGTACGCGTTAAATTTTCATTTAATACTCGTAATATTAAACAGGAAAACACAATGGAACAACTCATGAATGAGCATGGAGGTCAGAAGTCTTTTTCACTTAATGAGGATGGAGCAATTCTAGGACCATTGTCCGACCCAGTTTTGAAAACCGGAATTTCTGAGGAACTTGACAGATATCTTACACTGCATCAAGGAACTGATCCTAATAATAGACCTCCATTACCAAGAATCCATCCATGAAACAAGCGAACTTTCACATTGATATCCATAATTAAGGAAATTCTTCTTTCATAAATAATTGAATGAAGAACCCTTGGTCTTTCTATTGAAACATTACAGCTTCATGTTTACTGTGCTGCAATTACAATTCTTTCAGAAATGAAGATTATAGTGGAATCTAAACGACATCAGGTAAACGATAAATTACGCCAAAAGAACCGTATAAAAAAAATAATAATAATAAGCTTAGGAGTGACCTCTCAAAAATCAACAGTTTGGTTGAGAAGAAAGAAACGACCAGAATCTTTGAATATCAGGTATATAAAAACCTTCCACAACAATAAATTGAAACGAACCGACCCTGAATTCGAATCCAAACGGAAGATATTTACTGATAGCTTAAAACAAAAAATTGCAGCTTCAGGCAAACGGTTGAGACATTACACAAAAAATTCAACAAACGAAAAATGAAAACAGAAAATTAACATTAAATCAAAAGTAATTTTATAACTTCCTTGAACCCCCCCCCCCCCCAACTAGAAAAGTCACCAACATTATCTGCCGTGGAAACATATTGGAGTTGATTTTGATCTGTCGATTTGTTACAATTCTAAAGCAAACTGGACAGAAAAAGAAACACAGTTATATGATGTAAAAATGAATGATAAAGGAAGAAGATCTAATACATGTATTAAAAGACTTCGTAATTGGAAAGCAACAGATTCTGACAGTAACCAAATTTTAGGTGGAAGCATTTCACATCCTTACATACCACACTTCATAAAATCATCAATGACGTCTTCAACATCCTCAACTGAAATTCTATTGTTTCTAATACAAAACCAAAAAGTAATGAAACAGGCAATCTTAAAAACCATAGACCCAAAACCTGTTTTAATACTATCTATAAAATTATTTCATCTGTTATAGCTAACTAAATAGCTAAATACATTACCAAATACAGCATTTCTGCCAAATATGGCGGAAGAACAGAAAGGATGGCGTACAAATACTAGAGGATGCAAAGAACAATTAATCTTTGATGCAGTTATTACAAGGCCAGGCTAAAAATGAAAAATAAAATAAAAAAGGAATCTTTCTGTTGCATGGATTGATTACCAAAAGCCGTATGACTCAGTTCTACAAGATTGGCTTATAAAGTGTTACAAAAATTTATAATATAACTCCTAAAATAATTTCTACTTTTAATCTTTCATAGCTAACCGGCGCACAAAGTTACTCCTTAACTTCAATGGAAAACTCACGGCAAATTTAAAGCAAATATCTCATGGATTGTCCCAGCTCTGACTTATTCCTTCGGTGTGGTAGGGTGTAGCCGCCGGTCTGATACAAAAAAAAATCTACCCAATTCTTTGCTCAATATACAGCTGACCACAGATAAAATCTTATAGCACCAACTATAATCACATGACGTCGATCCATTACGCAGACAAAGCCCATTCCATTTCAGGTCTGAATGAATATGGTGGACTTGGACATTTAACATAGGAAAAGACTTTCTGAGTTTTTACCTTCTTAATGTCTGACGGTAAACGAATTGATTGTGACTATTCTTTCGAGTGAAGATAACCAAATTCTGATGACTTGTGACTCTAGACATTGCAACATACAGTTGACCGTGAGTGAAGACATCGTTCTCCAAATAGAGGGCAACTTTATTTAGAGTCTGTCCTTGAGCTTTGTTGATAGACATCGCATAAGAAGGTCTGATCGGAAATTACTTTCTTGTCTAAGTGATTGGAAGTAGATTATCGCTTGGTTGCGTAGACATCCTATGGATGAAAACAAAGACTGCTTTGTGAGTTCCTGTTAAAATCTCGGCTTCTATGAGATGATTATCGAAGGAACGCATTTAAGTTGAGTTCCGTTGCACAGTCCAAACTTGGGATTGATGTTTCGCAACAACATTATTGAACATCCAATCTTCAAAGACAAACGATGTGGAGGAATACCGCTGAGATTCAAGGAGTTCAGATAATCAGCCGGATACAAATGTTTATGTTGTGTATTATTAGAAGTGTCAATTTTATCCACACTTAAGTATTGTCTAGTCTCTCCTTGTATTCTTTGATTATCATTCGATTGATGTTAACGACACTCTCGTTCTTCGGCGTTAGAATTGTCCATTCATTGATTTCAGGTAAGATATTTTCTATGAACTGATTGAATTGTTCTATTTCTCGGCAAAGATTATCAGGCAATGTTATCGGTTTCGTGTCAGCTCAGTACCATTTCGCTGGTTTTTACGTCTTGTTCTCCAGCTTCCAGTCGTCCATCCATCCACGGATTCTTCTTCGCTGATCAGAAGTATTTCGGTTGTGTCATCCAGCTGATCAGCGAAGAAGAATCCGTGGATGGACGACTGGAAGCTGGAGGACAAGACGTAAAAACCAGCGAAATAGTACTGAGCCGACTCGAAACCAATAGATCTGAGATACCTTCACTTGAACAAGGCAATGTTATCATTCCTTCTTTATGTGGTTCTCGATTGTCTCCGATTCTGAGCAAATATTCGGCAAAATTTCTCTGATTCTGGTCATCTTGGTTGATGAGACGCATATTTATCGTGCATTTCTTGACTTTGACGTGATTACAGGTTTTAGAGTTACAAATAGCGATTTTTCAGTAATCTACCGAATAGAAATAGCGCTTCTTTCATTCTTGACTCTCTTTTTTTTATTCCAATTGGTACTTTTCAGTGGTTTTTGAGTTACAAATAATGATTTTTCAGTATTCTATCTAATAGAAATAGTGCTTCTCTCTTTCTTGACTATCTTTTTTTTATTCTAATTGATACTTTTAAGTGGTTTTTGAGTTACAAATGTGGTATTTAAGTAAATAATGGGTCAAGCGCCAAAAAATGAAAATTTTAGTTATTGGTGAAATTCCGCTGTAAACGCCAAGGCCACTAACATATATTCTGACACAAGTGCCAGATCAGCGGGAAACAGTGTTTACTGCTGTCACAAGATGGTCACTTTTATATCACATTCGTGTAAGTGCTATACACATTTTGTTGATTATCTCTAAATCGCTTGACCTATTATTTACCGCTTTTGGCGCTTGACCCATTATTTACTTACATGCCAGAAATAGTGATTTTTCAGTATTCTACCTAATAAAATAGTGCTTCTTTCTTTCTTGACTCTCTTCTTTATTCCAACATCTTCCGTGTACACACGCTTGATTTTCAATATCACATAGAATTTGGTTAAGTAAGAATATTATATTTAAAATATTGCAACATTTCGGCAATTATAGTTCTAATTGTCATTTTCGAATTACAAATAAACAGACGGATCGGAAATAAAAAAAACAAAAAAAAAACAAGCTTGAGATTCAAAAAAAAAGGTTGAATACATTCTATATTAATGGGGGGAAAGAGAAGGAGACATAAGTCAAAAAAACAATTTAAAAAGAGTTGTAGTCCCGGTGGCCTAATAGATAAGACGTCTGACTTCGGATTAGAAGATTGCAGGGTCGATTCCTGTCGCGGACGTTTCATTGGAAAAATTATTTCTATTTTCCATTCTCACAACAAAATGCGCCAGAAAGACAGACAGACAGAGAAATAAAAGATTTTAGTAATATAGATTTAACTTATGTTAACTAAATTACTTGATTGAATGAATTGCAAATTCTTACCATTTTACTTGAACAGAAGAAAGAAAGCTGTTCAAGTAAGTTTGCAATTATATAAGCATCACACGAAAACGACTGGATTGATTTTCATAAAATTTCGAAAGTTATTTATTGAAAACATGAGCACAATTGATTGGTTTCCCATCCATTGCAGTCCTCATATTTATACTCCTCCTGAGCGTTATATTTTCAGAAGCCACCATGCGATGGATCACTGATCATATACTTGATATACATATTAATTAACTCTTGATTAAAAATATCTATATTTTAAAATAAAAATAATGTAACTCATTTATGTAATCTATTCAAATCAATATTTTTTTAGGAGCAACTATCTCCTCTAAATGGGAGGAAGCTAAAAAAAAAAAAAGAAAATGTTTCTGGAAATGTTTTGTTTCTCTTTGAAAAACTGAGAAACCAACAATATTAACACTAGATGGCGCCCGTGTTCAAACCGTTCTGTTTTGTTTCTGTTTCATTGTGTGTTGTTTTTTCTCCTTTCACTTATGTTGGTTTTTTTTTAATCCTCAATCAACGGTGCTTGTCAGTCCTGCTTGGTCAGTAATCTTGTTTGATTATTTCTTATTCTTAATTTTATTGAAAACTTCAATATTATTGAACACATAAATCATTTAAAAGTACAAGGAAACATTAAAAAAAAAATGCAGCCATATAATGTCTGAGGATGACTGACCAACAATTGAAACTGCAGTAGTAATATTGGCGGCATTTTTAATGCTTTTTGTAATTTTAAATGACATGTGTGTTAATTTTAAATGTATATAATTTGAACTCACACGTTATGGTTATTTTAATTGTTTTTTTTTTTTTTTTACCTCGATTTCTTTTAAGACTTTTTTTTTTATAACCCAGTTGTACTGTTGATTGTTGTGGGATTTATTAAAAACTACTTCTACTGAATTGTATAATTTTGTAATATAACAGCTTTCACTTCTTTGAGATTCTATATATCCTTTAGTTCCCATAGTTAACTTCTACTCATACAATAATTTCATTTGGTTTTAGTTTGATCAGATTCCGTTCAAAATGAAGAGAACAGTTTTGGTCAATGGTGGTTCCTCTCTTTCATTTTCTTCTTCCAAAAAGAATGGAATTAATTTGAACCTTGATTTTGGTTGAACTATCAACTTATATAATTGACTAAGTTCATCTGTCTGTCTGTCTGTCTGTAACTCGATATAATTCAGCTATTAAGATAGATCCAACGGTTCTCAATGATACCATTGAATCAAGGGTACTCAAATTGGATGAAATATTAGTTCATTTTGTCATTCCATGTTGTTTCCATGAAATTTTATCCTTGGGAACCGACCTAGACAACTGAAATTCTAACAAAACATTCGTTCAAAACCAAATAATTTTGATACCACTTTACCCATTTTAATGAAATTTGGCAAACTTGCTCAGTTTTTTACGCTGATTTTGAAACTCAAAAGCATTTTTGCTGTAGAAGCTTCGTTCACAAGTTAGCGCAGTATTTAGATTATACAAAGGTGAGTTTTAAATGCCTTTCGGCGTTATGAGTCAAAAATAATAATTATTCTTTAGATAAATTAAACTTTAGATATGGTTGGTATTTCGTTTTTCTTTTTGGATGGAAAATGATCCTTTAGATTAAACTCTCAGAACCTTTATTACAGGTGTACAGGTAAGAAGTACACCTAAATAAGTCTGATAAATATTAAAAAAAAATCAAATCAAATATATATATTTGGTCAAATACATATAAATTGGCTAAGTTCGTCTGTGTGTCTGTCTGTCTGTCTGTAACTCGATATAATTAAGCTGCTAAGATATATCCAACGGTTCTCAATGGTACCATTGAATCTAAAGTACTCAAATTGGATGAAAATATTAGTTCATTGTGTCATTCCATGTTGTTTCCATGAAATTTTGTTCTTGGGAACTGACCTAGACAACTGAATTCTAATAAAACATACGTTCAAAACCAAATAATTTCGTTACCACTTCTCCCATTTTAACGAAATTTAGCATACTTACTCACTAGTTTACGCTGATTTCGAAACTCAAAACCATTTTTGCCTTAGAAGTTTCGTTCACAAGTTAGCGCAGTATTTAGATTAAAAAGGTGAGTTTTAAATGCCTTTCGGCGTTATGAGTCAAAAATAATAATTATTCCATTCTTATTTTTAGTAAAATTTATTTACAAGGACAAACTTTAGATATGGTTGGTATTTATTTCAAATCAAATCATCAAT
>JAFIDM010000007.1:48717885-48731755 GCA_023159025.1 Thereuonema tuberculata
TTCTCATCATCAGTGGCGTAGCGAGCATAACTGGGGCCCCCCCCCCCCCCCCCAACACGAAAAACATGGCCCCAAACATTGTCTTGGGGGCCATTTGGCCCCCCCCGGCGGGGGCCCCTCGGGGCATTTTTACCCCCCCTTCCCCCCCCCCCCCTCCCCTCGCTACGCCCCTGCCCATCATGCTTCTGAAAAATTCCCAAATTTCAAAAGCTGTGCAGGTGATGTGGCTTCTGCCAGCGCCGCTCATACACGTAAAGCCTTAATTATTATGACTTTTCTTCTTCATTCTCTTTTCTCTTTGTTATGATAACAAACAAAACAGAGGAAAGACTGTACGGGTGATGAAGAAAAGTCATGTGACCGCACAACAGAAAAGAAAATCTGGCTAACCTTGTTTTCAACTAATATCCACTTCTTCCGTGAAGCAAATACTTGGTTTCAGTTGTAAAGGTCCTTGGAGTCGTCAATAGAAGTAACTAACTATTTTGTTAGAAAGATTTTAGTCAACAGCAAATAATTTATTAAAATTATAGATATTTAAAAAATTACTATTTGAATGACATCTTGGAATCATAACAATAACAAAGATATTCACAATTCATAATAACGTTGGTGATGCAACACAATACAGTAACAATATTGACGATTGATGATGACATTCGTGATGTAACATCTCCTGCGTCTTGAAAATTCAGATCATGAAAGAGCTTTTGATGATGTAATATCCTTAAAGATTTGTGTGTCCAGGTCGTAACAGCGCCATCTATTGCTAAAATCCGTAACTGAATCGTATAAACATTACATTCTGGTTTTTATATTTTCTACAGTTGTGAATACATAATAATAATCGAAATTGAAATAATTACCTACGTTCCACTATTCCCCTTGCTTGGCTATGCAAAGTTTGTCCGTTCTTGGTCACGCTTATGCGATCACAAAACGACGCCATCTTGGACTGACTGCTCGGAGTTCAAGTTGATGACGTCATGACTGGTGACGTTTGTTCCAGATAAAATCGATCGCTACGGAATGACCATATATGGCAAACCCTTCTTTTTTGAAAACTACTTATAAGTCTAAACTCACATTACAATTTATAATACTGTTAATTGCCAAAATCAAATTTTTGTGAATAATTACCCACCGAGTATGATAATAATTAGAATTAATATATTTACTCGCTTCTTTACTTTCTCTACTTGAAGACATTAAATTCTTTCGGCTGCTGCTTATTACCATTCTATCAGCTACTTTCGTTTCATCGAAATTTTAAATGTATTTAATTTTTCTATTTATTTGTTTAATATTTATTTAATATATTTATTTAATTTTTCTAATTTGTATTTTCTATTTCTCCTGTATTCCCTTGACAATCGTTTACTATATAAGACTTTCGACACAAATCTTTCTTTGACAATATCTGGTAACCAGTTTGACTTAGGATTCTTCTTGGACAAAAAAAAAGAAAAAGATGCACTCCTAAAAAATACTCCGATAGTAATGATATTTCACATGCAAAAACCTTTTGACCGAATATGCAAATGATCAAAACTTCGCTCCTAATGAATGAATAACAGGAGCTACAGCGCATTGGAACTGACCATCGTGATGATGTGTATAAAGAGTGAATCTCGCTTTCAAGAACAAAACTTCCAGTGGATTTTTGATTACATTTGCCTTGACTGTAATAATGTCTCACCGGCGCTTTTGGGGCCACTACGACCATTCAATTTGAAAGAGGACGTGACATCGGAGTACATGAGGCTAGATGGACAAACTGATGAATCGCTCGCAATTTGGGTCGGAACAAAGCGGCAATTAGAGGATGATGGCAGGAATGGGTCCTGTACGGCAGATTTCGGCGGAAATATGGCAGAAGACAGCGGACGGCCTAGGGCGACGAAAGAAATGGAAAATAGAGCGATTGTCCAGAGCAGCTGTTACAGCATCAGATTCGTTGGTATCAACATCCAACGTGTGACCAATACTGAAGTTACCACCCGGACCATTAGTGGAAGACTATACTAACAGAGATCCAAAATATTATAGTAAAGACTTCATTCCAACCACCAATCCTAGGCTTCAGAAGAAGAAGAAATTTTATTGAAATCTTTGGGTTTTTTTTTTTATAACTCATCTGTTGGGGTGTTTGTATTTCAAAAGATCTTCCATTCAACAGAAGTGAATAATTAATCCAAAGCAATTAAAAAAAAATATTTTATTTATTTCTATTGAATATGTAATTTAGATTCTTTGTTAATAACATTGTAACTTTTCGATTGGTTTGTTTCAGACTTAAAAAATACAAGCTAATAACCACATAACAATATTGGTTTCTTTCAGATTGGTCCAGCGCTCGTGCATTTGCATTTAACAACGCCTTTAGGACGTGGCGTATTAATACAAAGTGTCACCCCTGTGTCCCCAATGGAGACAGTTGTCAGTCATCATCTGTACACGGAGCGTTCAGTCGTAGGCCCAGTCAGCAAAGCTCTGATTCTAGGGGAAATTATGATGGTAAAACCTTTAAATTCATTTCAATTCTTATTGTATCTGTACTAAAAAAAATGGCATGTGTGCGTATCTCCGCAACAATTGAAGTTATGCCTATGGCCAGGCAGCAGGAGTATTGTTGCATGGTCAACTCTGTCCACAACAATGTAATGTCGCAAGCACATTGCCAGGCAATAGGAGGATTGTTCAATACGGTGAACTTAACTGCGAAAATTTCCGACTGTTACAGATGGATTTGAATATTGTAATGCATATAGTTTTTAGAATTTAAACTTTATTTTTATTTTTAGTTTACTTGATGTAATTTTTTTTTTAAATAAATATTTTTTCCATTACATATGCGAGGCTTCCGGAGCGAAGCTACGGACAGTAGTATAGTTTTATGAAATGTAATTGTGTTATTATCGAGCAACTAAACTCTGTAGCAGCGCCACTCAAAAGTGATCCAATCTCAAAGTGATGCAAAT
This sequence comes from Thereuonema tuberculata, assembly GCA_023159025.1. Taxonomy (NCBI): domain Eukaryota; kingdom Metazoa; phylum Arthropoda; class Chilopoda; order Scutigeromorpha; family Scutigeridae; genus Thereuonema; species Thereuonema tuberculata. Next base: position 48,720,867 of record JAFIDM010000007.1, read on the forward strand.
ATACAACTTGTTAATTCTTGTTGTTGTGACTTGAAGTCCTCAGATCCAGCTTTCGCATTTTGAACATCTGGAATTCTTCATGTAATTATTAATATGTAACTAATTTGTTCCCAAATTTAAGAAATTGGAATTTTCACATAATGTACTCACGATCGGATTCGTTTCGAACGAATTTTCCAGAGATTTTCCACAGATTCCACAGAAATTTCCGCAGATTTTAATTAAAACAAAAATGTGAAAAAATAAATCATGGAGTACTAAGTAAACAAAACTGTGAACAGATTGCGGAGGTGTGGAGATGCTTGGAAATATGATCCTGTGGGACACTTGAACATGAGAAAAAATATAAAAGAAATCACTTAGTAAAGTTAATATAAGATAAAAATGTTTAACGGGTGCAAAGTTAATAAATGTATAAAAAAAATATTAGCAAAGTTATTATTAAACATCATCCACCTTACCAGAAATAAATGTCAAAAACTACATTTATTACCAGAAAATACGAATTATCAAGGAGGTAATTCACCGTCTCCTCTTTTTCAAGTCTTTTACATTATAATAATAAATAAGCGAGATTCTTTTCATGACAATGACCTTAAAATATAATACTAACAATTAAAAAACGTTAATACAATATTAAGAAGGAGTCGTACTCTACAATATAATAATCACACATTCTTAACAATCACAAATTCTTAACGAAAAACCATAACTATTATTATATATAAAGACTATTAACACTTTAATTTTTCGATTATTACCTTTTTATTAGAGGTTGCAAATTTTTTTTTAATCATGTCTCCAGCCAATTTTACTAAGTTTTCGCATACTTTAATTCCTTCATATCTATTGAGACTTTTTTCTTTCGAATTTCGAATACATAAGCTTTCTATTGTCTTTCTAATTTACTTAGTAAAGGAATCGGAAATTGCAGAACATTGTAAAGACAAACAACATTCTATTAATAGTTAAGTAAAAATTTTATACTATGAAACCGAATACAAAAATTAGAAAGACGGGTCATTCCATTCCAAATCATACAGCCAAAACTTGATTTTAAACCCAAGGTACTGAGATTGGAATGAAAATTTGTGTACATTATGAGACCATAAAAATAAGAAAAAATGCCAAGTTTCACTCAATTATTGCAAGTAGTTTCTGAGTTATAACCGTTTGAAGTTCTAGATGGTTTTAATTTCCGAGGATGGTTCGGGTCGGAAACAAGCTTGTATGTATTTACTTTTTTTGTTACTAAATTTATATTTATGAAGGTAGAGGTTTCAAACTTGACTCATTTGTTATAGATTGTACATAGAATCAGACACTATGAGCATTAAAACTATAAATTTTCATCATAGTTAAAAAAATTCTGAAATGTAAGAAAAAAATATTTTACGGAATTGTGTACCTCACTTAGAAAAAACAATATAGCAAAAATCTCTCTCCAGATAGCCCTACACAACCATATATCACTGAAAAGAGGATAAAATTGTCTTTCAAAAGGTGAAAAAAAATAGGTGGGGTTTTGAGTTATAAGAGTTTTATTACAATATAAAATTAATAAATTATTTTTAACGCTACAAAATTTTATGCTTCACAAAGTTTATTTTTTTTATATTTTTATTATGTATATCAGTCCCATTAGGTATGCTTATATAAACTGCGTACCTGTGTTATGTGACTGAGAGTTTACTATATTAGTAAAAAATTAAATCTAATAGTTATCGTTTTTTAATATAATATTTCCATCCACCATGTCAGAGATTAATTTGTGTTTTATTTCTTTAAATGTAATATTGTCTTATTATTCTGTTTAATTGTTTGAAAATTTTGTATTTGACATAATTATTTAATCTTTATCCAAAGTTATTACTTATTTTATCTATTTTAAGAATTTTTTCCAATCATGTCTGAACATGAACCCCCTCACACCTCCAACAGCCTATTCTACTGTCAGTGTTTAGCTAGCTCTGCTCAATGAACATCAATTAGTTGCTGTGCTTTTTTTTAAGAGTTAAATTTGCTTATTAGTTTCCTGTGTTTTAAAATCACTTTGAAGCCACTATTATCTACGTGAAGTGATTTACGTACATTATAAAGTGATTTAAGTTAAGTGTTTTTTTTTTTTTAGCCTTGTGTTTTAAATTATGGAAGAAATGGCTTGCAATAGTGACTATAGATCTAGTTTGATATGTACTGATGGCATTTTATAAAACTCTTGCTGTAAAAACACTATACTAACAAAAAACAAGGATATTTTTGTAATATTTGAGAAAATGTCCAAACAAGAAATAGATCTTTTGATGTGGCGCACAAGTAATCAGTATACGTGAGAAAGACACTACTTGTTCTCATCACTTGTGTTATTTTTTAAAATATTATGAAAAGAACCAAAAAATTTGTTGTGATTCATTTAAGAGTCACTCTGTCCCCTTATCAAAGAAAAAAGACTTGACGGTAATAACTTTAGGAAAAGCGAAAGAGGTTAAGGTAAGTAGAAACATTACTTTAGTGCCAGGAAAGATGCTACGCAGTAGCTGTCGAAAATCAGTATTAAAAGCAAAATCTGACCCACAACCAGATAATGAAGAAATGGTTTTAAGTCACGAAAGTGATGATGAAATTGAAGATGAATTAAAAACGGCAAAAAGAGTTTTTGAAAAAGATAAACTGAACGAGACACTTTTAGGATTAGATGTAACTCCATTGAAATTTAAATCATTGTCCGCTTGCTCAAAGGAAAAATATGCAAAAAAAAAGTTTAAACAGGCTAAAGCCCAAGTTTACAAAAAGCTATCATATGTCTTTTATAGGACTCTCACAGTGAATCCCCAAGTAAAGCTGAAGGTACAAAAAAAGAAAATTTTTTAAAGAAACAATCTGCTGATCTTGATTACTTAGTTAATATTATGAAAGAAAAGTTAAAGACAGACTTGAGTAGGCGTGAAAAAAAATACAGGTTTTAACAATCGCTCCAAAATCTTGGTCTCACCGGAAAGTAGCGGAGGAATTTAATGTATCAGAATATTTGGTGCAAAAAGGTAGAGCTCTGTCGAATGAAAAACGAAGTGCTGTCTTATCACTGGAGCCACTTAAGCTGTTCAATACATCCAGTAGTGATTTATTCAAAAAATGAAGATAACACCAAAAAAAAAAAAATCACTTTTTCATTTTAGATGATTTAAAACATGATGTAGCGTTTGCTTATTCAGTAAAGAAAAAACTATGGAATTTGTTAAGTTAAACTTTCACAAGTAGAAAAGGTTGAATACTTTACTGATGGCTGCAGTATACAGTATAAAAATTTTAAAACTATGATGAACTTGTTGCCATGAAACAGACTTTCAACTAAAAAGCAGTTGGTTATTTCATGCAACTAGTCACAGCAAAACTGTGTCTGATGGCATTGGGGGCACAGTTAAAAGGACCGTAACGAAGAAAAACCTTCAAACCACAAAAGAAAGTGATAAGATAGTAAATGCAGAACACATGTGCAATTTTTGTAAAAACCTGTTTTCAAAAATAAGTTTCTTCTTTTTAAGTGAACAAGATATTGAGATCAATAGTAAAGCTCTTGAATGTCGCTATGAATCTGGCCAAACCATTACAGGAACAAGAAGCTTTCACTTCTTTAAACCTGCTACAAATGCAAGAAATCACAGCAAAAAAGAGTTAGTTTAGACATTGATATTTGTTTGAGGCAAAACATTTTTAAAAATATACGACCAACTGTAGAACCAAATCTCCACTCTTTTGTGGCCTGTGTGTATGAGAGCCACTGGTGGATTGAAGGGTTCAACATTTTAATGAGGAATATGGTGACTATAATGTATAATTTATGCATCCCCATGGACCAGCTCAAAATTTCTTTTGGCCTCAAAAAGAAGACCAGTGTCCTGTTCCACCAGCTCATCTACTGTGCATCATAAATCCTCCAGAAATAGCCTCACAATGGGGCAGGTTATATACTATTGAATCCAAATCGAGGAAGGAAATAATCAAGAATTGGAACAACTTCAAAACTTCATTTGAGAAAATCTTTCAATAACTTACACTACTAAGAGACAAATTTGTAGGGTAAAAAATGGATACTTTGTTAACCTGTAGGGTAAGTAAAAATAACTTAAAGCCCTATGGTTACCTTATACGTTATAATATGTACTCGCTAATCTAGACCCAACTGCAGACAGAGTTTCACAAAAATTGTTAAAAAATTTTATAAATTCCTAATTTTGTAAAACTCTTTATTGAAACAATGCTCCATATTATATTTTTCATCTTAAAAGTAAAAATTTAAATTCCCACCGTCTCAAACTTGTTTTACAGCTGATTTTGTTTAATCCAGACTTTCGGTGACTGGGAAAAATCTAGTCCTACTAACCATAGTCTGGCATGACCATAGGCTTATTTATGTTCACTTTTACCCCTATATTGTTCCATTTACAGGCTAAGTAGACTTTTTAGAATCTTGTACTTTTTACTGTAAGGCCATAAAACCATATTTTACTCCCAGCATTGGTGGGTGTAACAATTCCAAGCGTAAATACTATTTGTTACTTTACATTGCTATAAAACTATTAAAACTCAAAACCCCAACAATCTTATTTCACCATTTGAAAGATAATTTTATACTCTTTCCAATGATGTATGGTTGTGTTAGGTATCTGGAGAGAGATTTTAGCTCTAAGTTCTTTTCTTTATGCATGTCACAGTTTCGAAAAAATATACTTCTTTATTTTTAGTACATTTTTTCACTATGATGGAAGGTTTTAATTTCTACGTTGATAGTGTCATCATATTCTGTATGAAATTAAAAACAAATGAATGAAATTTCAAACCTCTAGCTTTATAAACATTGATTTTATCCAGGAAAACGCAAATACGTAGAAGCTCGTTCGGTGCCCAAATTGTCCTCGGAAGTTCAAATCAACTAATACTTTAAAAGGCTATAACTCTGAAACTAATTGTTAGAATTGGATAAAATTTTGTCTTTTTTCTTAACTTAGTGTATAATTGAACATATAAATTTTCAAAGAAATCTGTGGCAGGTGGGTGTCAGCCCTGGATGACTTGGTATGGAATGGCCCAGACAATAGAAAGCTTATGTATTCGAAATTCGAAAGAAAAGAGTCTCAATAGATATGAAGGAGTTAAAGTTTGTGAAAATTTGGTAAAATTGGCTAGAGAACATAATTAACAAAAAATTTGCCAACCTCTAATAAAAAGGTAATAATCGAAAAATTAAAGTGTTAATAGTCTTTATATATAATAATAGTTATGGTTTTTCCTTAAGAATTTGTGATTGTTAAGAATGTGTGATTATTATATTGTAGAGTATGACTCCTTCTTAATATTGTATTAACGTTTTTTAATTGTTAGTATCATATTTTAAGGTCATTGTCATGAAAAGAATCTCGCTTATTTCTTATTATAATATAAAAAGCTTGAAAAAGAGGAGACGGTGAATTATCTCCTTGAAAATTCGTATTTTCTGGTAATAAATGTAGTTTTTCACATTTATTTCTGATAAGGTGGATGATGTTTAATAATATTTATTATAAAAGAGAAGATTTAAGGAAGAAGTATGGGTTGTTTGTATATTAACAAAGTTAATTTAAAGTTAAATACAGTTAAATAAGTAAAGTTAAATATTTTTTAAAGAATTTTAAAAGTGTTTTTAAAAAATTTTTTTAAAAAGTTTCTTAAGGAAGATTTTTCAAGTAACTTGTGCATTGGTGATTACGAACATTAATTTAAAGTTAATATATTTATTTTTTGAGAAAAATAACATTATTAATTTCTTCTTTTATGAAGCTATTGTTTTGCTATTTACATCTGTCACTTTTAGATAAAACAATAAGTGCTTTCAATTAAAGAAACAAAAAAAAAAAAAAAAATTTTTTTTCTTTTAATTTTTTTTAATTCAAATCTACTATAAGGCCAGTCAATATCGACACAAAAAAAGGCAAACATCGCAAACGCGCATTTATCTATGAATTTTTTATATGTTGTTAGGACCCCTGAGAGTAGTTTATACCAAAGTTTGCAACCCTGAAAACCCTGTGCTACTCCTGTGGTGCTCGAAAAACTGTGAAATTCTGGCAATTGTTTCAGGTTTTGCGAAAAAACTACAGTAAGGAAAACTACCGTTTTTCGGATATCTTCACGGTATACCTTTGTAAAGCAAACTAAATTTAAAACGTTAAAAAAATGTGCAAGAATGTGAATTTAACATTTTAGATGTAACATATGGCTTTAAAGAAATATACAGTAAACAAATAAACCTAAAATTAAATTAACAACGTAAACATAAATGTAAACAAGAAAATACTATTGACACAGTCAAGCATAAACACCGCAGTAGTTTAGAACTTCGCCCTTTTGGAAAGGCCGGGTCTCATCCAGTCTGGATCAGAGAGGGAGGGACGACGTTTTCTGGAGGTGGAGGCGGGTCGTCGTATGGTGTTGGGTCGTCCACATCCTTATCCTCCTCGTCCAGGACGATTGTGCAACTTCGACCTTGGCAAAAGGAGCATAGGATAGAGCACTTGAGCCCTGCCTTTCTGCAAGTGCACGACCCTAAGCACCCTTTCTTGCATTTGCAAGCCATCATTCTAAGCAGGGTCTGAGGAGCGGGCTCTGCGCACATTGTGACGGGCATGAAACCTTGTTCGCTGTTGGTCCATTCCCAGTCACACGGATTTCTATCGACCCCCAACCATTTTTGCATCTGGTGGTAGGTCCTCCAAGAATGATATTGCCTCTGTGCCGGGGGGGGGGAGGCGGGCAAGGTTGACTTTGACCATTGCTGCCGATTTTACAAATGCTGAGTATCTCAAGGTGTTCAGCGTTTCCTCATCTCCTTCGTAGAGGTTCATCAAGATCTTCTTGCCAGCATTTCCTATGTCTTCCTGGTTGGAGTTTGGATCAAGGAAAATACTGGCGAGGTCTATCCAGTGGGGGTTTTGTTTGAGGACATTGCACCACTTCATCTTGCCTTGCCAGAAAAGGGCAGAGGTGTGTCTAATATCCAGCAAATTCCTTCACGTGTGGAAAAATGCAGGGTCCACGAGGGATGGTTGTGTTCCTGCAAGCCATCAGTGGGTGTGACACCACCTCTGCCGCCTTTCTGGAAGTACACGTTCGTCTGTTCATAGCTTAAGCCGTTGAGGAGGACCAGTAGGTCGACATCCTCCCCAATGATGAAAGCTTGGTCGAACGATGAGGTCTTGGAGAGGGCAGTCCTCACTATAGCAGCATCGGCATCTTCATGAGATTGATGTACCTCGATACCCAGCCTCTCTGAATTTGATAGGTTACGTATCATGGTGATCAGTTGACGTTTGTTACATTCATTTGAGAGCAGTTTTGCTTTGGGAACTTTGATGGGTGTTGCTGGAAAGAGAAGCAGAGCGTCGCAGGCGTTCATCTGATTTAGTGCTCCTCCCGCTTCCGAGGTTTTTATTCACTAAACAACAGATCCGACTGCCAGGGACCTGGCACAAACAATTTCTATAGAAGGGCACCAGTACAAAAATTTTGTAACCTTTTTCATGCTGTTCCTTTTTCACATGGGCATTGCACACAGTTTTCGTTCTCACTTACACGGCTACAAATAATTCCGAGAGCCACAGAATAAGGAGACCCGTAGCGGTACTCTCCCATATTATCGTTAGATTTGTGGGTACCTTATCGGGATTCATCTGTATTCCGGGGTTATTATGTATTCTGTATGTATTCATGTATTGTGTTATATTTCAATACATAATTTTATACCTATGTTTAGTTGCAGCCATATTTTACATCTCAAACATTAAATTCGAATAAACTGAAACAAGTGCCAGAATTTCGCACTTTTTCGAGCACCACGGGAGTAGCTCAGGGTTTCAGGGTTGCAAACTTGGATATAAACTACTCTCAGAGGTACTAACAACATATTAAAAAATCGTAGATACATGCGCGCTTGCGATGTTTGCCTTTTTTTGTGTCGATATTGACTGGCTTAACTTTTTTTAACGAAATCCATACCAACATTATTCAGTACCATGTTTTCATAATTTTCCCAAAATCCGATGTTTTACTATTTTTTGGTTTATGAGGAAGCTATGAAACCTAAAGGCAACGTTTTGGAATCAACTTGAAGCTAATTCAATTCTCTACAAATTCCTCTCTCATGACTTTCCTGTGGACCATTCGTTTAGCCGGTACGTGTCTTGGAAAATGACCCTCCCGATAACTTTTCACTTTTTGGAAATAATTGCCCATTTTTCACTGGCTGTATCTCGGCAACCAATGGACCTCGAGATCTCGGGTTGGGCTCAAATTGTAGCAAATTTAGTTTGCTTTACAAAAGTATAGAGTGAAGATACCCGATAAAAGCTTCCTTCGAAAAGGTGTTTTTTTTCGACAAAACTGACACAGGTGCTCGAATTTCGCAGTGTTTCGAACACCACAGGAGTAGCACAGTGTTTTCAGGGTTGCTAACTTGGGTGTAAACTACTCTCAGGGGTCCTAACAACATATAAAAAAATCGTAGATACTTGCCCATTTGCAATGTTGGATGTTTTTATTGACTGGCCTACTAGTAACAGCGCTTTAATCGAATCTGAATCTTAAAAAAACATCTGAATTCTTTGCTAGAAAGCTGGAATGACGCACTTCTCTTAAATGTGAACATAAATAATTTATTTATGTTCACATTTAAGAGAAGAAATGTGAGAAGCTTTCTAGCAGCGAATTCCATTCTATTTTCGATTGATGATTCTGTCATTGGTGTTTTTGAAACCTATACCAAATGTATAACAAACCAATTTTGCTTAATATTGATTACTCCTATATAAATAAAGTGCAAATACTTATCTAATAAAATAAAGAAAAAAATACAAGGAATTAACCAATTAACATTATTCATTAACTAGTAGAGATAAGAGAAAGACTTATTCAAAAAAATTATAAGTTGCTAATATCGATGGTTTGAAGCTCAACAGAAAATAGTTAACTTTTTCGTTTATTAACTAAACCTTCAAGTGAGGGATGTCAATGTGTTTGGTACAATGACAGGCTTTTGCTTTGCTTAACAACTTTATGCAACTTTGGTTGTCTTCGAAAACTGTTATAGGTTCTGTAATTTTCTGGTCAAAACATTCGATCAATCTCTTGATTCATAGTGTGTCTTGAACTGTCTCACACACAGCCTCATATTCTGCTTCAGTCATTGAAATGGTCGGTAACCGCTGCTTTCGACTAACCCAGGGAATGGTACTCCCATTGAGCTTCAGTAGACAACCCGTGTTAGAATTTCTGTCGTCAATATCTCCTGCTTAATGAGCATCTGCGTACACTAACAAACCTTCTTTTTCAGACTGTCTGAGTTTTTAGTCTCTTGTTGATTGCATGCTTTAAATAACGGAATATAAGCTTCACCTCAGTCCAATCTGCTTCTGTAGGGTCATTGACTTTTCTAGCAAGGATTGATGTTGCCACAGCTTTATCAGGTTTGGTATTTGTCGATAGGTAAAGCAGGGAATCTATTGCTTTGAGGAACAAAGACTTCTTTGCTCTTCATTGGTTCGTGGACTTCATTACGTTTACTGTAATATGGATCAATTAGTATTTTCGATTGTCTGCTGTCTAACAACCGAAATTCCAGTAATTTCTTCTTTATAATTTCTTGATGCATGTAAAACTTGTCTTTATTTCTTGTCAAATTGAATGCCAAGGTAACATTTCAAATTACCTAGGTTCTTTACCTTGAAGTATGTTGCGAACTTTGCTTCAAATTCTTTCAAGTTTTGTTCTGTAGTTCTTGCTCCTATAATATCATCAATATGCACAACAAGGTAAGTCCTTTTGCTGCCTTGCCTTTTTGTGTACAAACAAGGATCTGGTTCGCTACCTATAAATCCGGCTTCTTCAAGTACACTGTTGAGTTTCTTACTCCACTCGAGCGCCCCTTGTTTCCGCCCATGAATATTCTTCATGAGTTTGTATATTTTTTCATCAGTCCTGTTACTATAATCCTCCGCTTGCTTCATGTCTACATCAGAAGCGAATAGGAACATTGGCGTCAATCAACAAACACATTGTCATTTCTAGAAGTGAACGGTTTTTATCGTTCAGCAATCCCATTCTGCTATAGTGTGTGTGAGGTGATGTAGTCTATTATCTTGATGCCTTCACTTTTTAAATACTTCCGCAGTTCTGCTCCTGTGTATGCTCCACGGTCAGAACGGATTATTTTTAATACTTTACCAAATTTAGTCTTTATTTTTTTTTTTGGAACTGCCGTAATTTTTCTGGAACTACTGATTTATTGTGAAGAAGGTAAATCTTTATGTACCGACTGTAGTCATCAATGGCTGTCAAGATGTAACTCTTCTTTCTTGGAGTTTCTTATTATCATGATTTGGACTTATTGGGATTAGTATTTGATAAGTTATGAAATGTCTGGTATTATTGTTTTTTATGTTTGTTTAGTTCTTATTGTAATCCAAACGAATTTATGAGGAAGAAGATTTAATTTCTTGTTCTCTGTCATCAGCTGAAGAGAGATGAAATATAGTGGTATTAAAGTAGGAGTTATTTGACATTTTAGCAATGTTTGATTATTATTTGAGTATAATTGTTCTGTTTTATTATCCCATGAAGTGCAAAATAACCAAATGAAAACGTTCCAAATGACTTCTTTCATTCAAAGCATGACTGGAAAGAAACAGAATTAAGGAAATTAAAACTAAAGAAAGAATTGATTCCATATTTTGAAGCTACAGGAATTGATTTTCTGCTTGAGATCTTTGTTAATCTTCATTTGGGGTTCGACGGCCACGCGAAATACAGGCAATCCTCGTTTTACGCCAGTGTTCCGTTCCTGCAGTGGCGTCGTAAATCGA
>JAFIDM010000007.1:48764401-48778137 GCA_023159025.1 Thereuonema tuberculata
AGTTGAAAGGTTTAGTTAAGTGCACTTTTAATTTTTTCACCAAACATAAAGAGCTGAAAGGTTTAGTTAAGTGCATTTTTAATTTTTCACCAAACTTTATGGTTGCACATTAGGTTATTTTATAATCATTTTTTGCTTAGAAAGGATGTTATAGTATAATTATGTTACATAAATATCAATGAAATAATTTTCATTGAGAATTACATTAAATTCTTTAATCCAAAGGGGCCGTTCAAGTATTACATAAGCATCGAAGGGGTGGGGGTGAGGGGTTTCAGCTTTGTTTATTTTTGCTTACAACGTGTGGGGGAGGGGGGTTTAAAATAACTAAACTATCTGTGCTGACGTAATTCTTGAATGGCCAATAAGTTGCTTCTTCTTTTAGTTTCCCTCCCTATAAACATAAACTAATTCAATCGTTATCCCTTAATGAAAAACAGGTTATTGTTATTATAATAATTATCAGACAATTATATAGTTATTGTTATTTTTTTAAACAAAAATTATTTTTTTTTTAAATTTTAATTCGCTTTCTAAAACCACGAAATGGATCCACTGTACCGGCAGCCCTCGTTTTACGACGGTTCATTTTATCCATCCTGTTTACATTATATAATTGGTTCGCTTTACGTCTATTCGATTTACGACGCCACTGTAGGAACGAAACACTGGCGTAAAACGAGGATTGCCTGTATTTCGCGTGGCCATCGAGCCCCAAATGAAGATTAAACAAAGATCTGAAGCAGAAAATTAATTCCTGTAGCTTCGAAATATGGAATCAATTCTTTTTTAGTTTTAATAATTAATTTCCTTAATTCTGTTTCTTTCCAGTCATGCTTTGAATGAAAGAAGTCATTTGGAATGTTTTCTTTTGGTTATTTTGCACTTCATGGGATAATAAAACGGAACAATTATACTCAAATAATCAAACATTGCTAAAATGTCAAATAACTCCTACTTTAATACTACTATATTTCATCTCTCTTCAGCTGACGACAGAGAACAAGAAATTAACTCTTCTTCCTCATAAATTCGTTTGGATTACAAAAAGAACTAAACAAACATAAAACACAATAATACCAGACATTTCATAACTTATCAAATACTAATCTCAATAAGTCCAAATCATGATAATAAGAAACTCCAAGAAAGAAGAGTTAAATCTTGACAGCCATTGATGACTACAGTCGGTACATAAAGATTTACCTTCTTCACAATAAATCAGTAGTTCCAGAAAGATTACGACAGTTCCAAAAAAAAAATAAAGACCAAATTTGGTAAAGTATCAAAAATAATCCGTTCTGACCGTGGAGCATACACAGGAGTAGAACTGCGGAAGTATTTAAAAAGTGAAGGCATCAAGATATATAGACTACATCACCTCACACACTATAGCAGAATGGGATTGCTGAACGATAAAAACCGTTCACTTCTAGAAATGACAATGTGTTTGTTGATTGACGCCAATGTTCCTATTCGCTTCTGCGGAGGGTTATAGTAACAGGACTGATGAAAAAATATACAAACTCATGAAGAATATTCATGGGCGGAAACAAGGGGCGCTCGAGTGGAGTAAGAAACTCAACAGTGTACTTGAAGAAGCCGGATTTATACGTAGCGAACCAGATCCTTGTTTGTACACAAAAAGACAAGGCAACTAAAGGACTTCTCTTCTTGTGTATATTGATGGTATTACAGGAGCAAGAACTACAGAACAAAACTTGAAAGAATTTGAAGCAGAGTTCGCAGCATACTTCAAGGTAAAGAACCTAGGTAATTTGAAATACTACCTTGGCATTCAATTTGACAAGAAATGAAGACAAATTTTACATGCATCAAGAAATCTCTATAAAGAAGAAATTACTGGAATTTCGGTTGCTAGACAGCAGACAATCGAAAATACTAATTGATCCAGATTACAGTAAAAGTAATGAATGAAGTCCACGAACCAATGAAGAGCAAAGAAGTCTATGTTCTTCAAAGCAATAGATTCCCTGCTTTACCTATCAACAAATACCAAACCTGATAAAGCTGTGGCAACATCAATCCTTGCTAGAAAAGTCAATGACCCTACAGAAGCAGATTGGACTGAGGTGAAGCTTATATTCCGTTATTTAAAGCACGCAATCAACGAGAGACTAAAAACTCAGACAGCCTGATAAAGAAGATTTGTTAGTGTACGCAGATGCTCATTAGGCAGGAGATATTGACGACAGAAATTCTAACACGGGTTGTCTACTGAAGCTCAATGGAAGTACCATTCCCTGGGTTAGTCGAAAGCAGCGGTTACCGACCATTTCAATGACTGAAGCAGAATATGAGGCTATGTGTGAGGCAGTTCAAGACACGCTATGGATCAAGAGATTGATCGAATGTTTTGACCAGAAAATTACAGAACCTATAACAGTTTTTCGAAAACAACCAAAGTTGCATAGAGTTGTTAAGCAGCCCAAAAGCCTGTCATCGTACCAAACACATTAACATCCCTCGCTTGAAGCCTTTTAGTTAATAAACGAAAAAGTTAACTATTTTCTGTTGAGCTTCGAACCATCGATATTAGCTACTTATAATTTTTTTGAATAAGTCTTTCTCTTATCTCTATTTAATGAATAATATTAATTGGTTAATTCCTTGTATTTTTTTCTTTATTTTATTAGATAAGTATTTGCACTTTATTTATATAGGAGTAATCAATATTAAGCAAAATTGGTTTCTTATACAATTGGTATAGGTTTCAAAAACACCAATGACAGGATCATCAATCGAAAATAGAATGGAATTCGCTGCTAGAAAGCTACAATGAAACATTTCTTCACTTAAATGTGAACATAAATAAATTATTTATGTTCACATTTAAGAGAAGTGCTTCATTCCAGCTTTCTAGCAGCGAATTCCGATGGTTTTTTTTAAGATTCAGATTCGATTAAAGCGCTGTTACTAGTAGATTTGAATTAAAAAAAAAAAATTAAAGAAAAAAAAAAAGGTTTTTTTATTTCTTTAATTGAAAGCACTTATTGTTCTATCTAAAAGTGACAGATGTAAATAGCAAAACAATAGCTTCATAAAATAAGAAATTAATATTATTTTTCTCAAAAAAACATAAATATATTAACTTTAAATTAACTTTGTTAATATTTTTTTTGTTTATTTATTCAATTTGCGCACGTTAAACATTTTTATCTTATATTAACTTGTGATCATTTGTAAGTGATTTCTTTTATATTTTTCTCTCATGTTCAAGTGTCACACAGGATCATATTTCCAAGCATCTCCACACCTCCGCAATCTGTTCACCGTTTTGTTTACTTTAGTACTCCATGACTTATTTTTTCACATTTTTCTTTTAATTAAAATCTGCGGTAATTTCTGCGTTCGAAACGAATCGATCGTGAGTACATTATGTGAAAATTCCAATTTCTTAAAGTTGGGCGCAAATTAGTCACAAATTAGTAATTACACAAAGAATTCCAAACGTTCACAATGCGAAAACTGAATCTGAGGACTTTAAGTCACAACAACAAGAATTAACAAGTTGTATATTTGCATCACTTTGAGATTGGATCACTATGAGTAGCGCTGCTACAGAGTTTAGTTGCTCGATAATAACACAATTACATTTACATAAAACTATACTACTGTCCGTAGCTTCGCTCCGGAAGCCTCGCATATGTAATAGAAAAAAATATTTATTTAAAAAAAATTACATCAAGTAAACTAAAAATAAAAATAAAGTTTAAATTCTAAAAACTATATGCATTACAATATTCAAATCCATCTGTAACAGTCGGAAATTTGCGCAGTTAAGTTCACCATATTAAACAATCCTCCTATTGCCTGGCAACGTACTTGCGACATTACATTGTTGTAGACAGTTGACCACGCAACAATACTTCTGCTGCCTGGCCACATGCGTGTGAACTTCAATTGTTGCGGAGATACGCACACACACCCTTTTTTTTAATATAGATATAATAAGAATTGAAATTAAATTAAATGTTTTTACCATCATAATTTCTCCTAGAATCAGGGCTTTGCTGACTGGGCCTACGACTGAACGCTCCGTGTACAGATGATGACTGACAACTGTCTCCATTGGGGACACAGGGGTGACACTTTGTATTAATACGCCACGTCCTAAAGGCGTTGTTAAATGCAAATGCACGAGCGCTGGACCAATCTGAAAGAAACCAATATTATTATATGGTTATTAGCTTCTATTTTTTATGTCTGAAACAAACCAATCGACAAGTTACAATGTTATTAACAAAGAATCTAAATTACATAGAAATAAATAAAATATATATTTTAATTGTTTTGGATTAATTATTCACTTCTGTTGAATGGAAGATCTTTTGAAATACAAACATCCCAATAGATGAGTTAAAAAAAAACAAACAAACAAAGATTTCAATAAAATTTCTTTTTCTTCTCCTGAACCCTGGGATTGGTGGTTGGAATGGAGTCTTTATTATAATATTTTAGGATCTCTGCTAGTGAGGGATTCATTAATCCATTGACCTTGAACTATATAATGGCATCCTCGCTTCTCCTCAATTTCAAAGTCCCGTTGAAAGAACAAACTAATAATTAAAAAATATATATCTTATAGGGTTTGGATAGCAGCTAGGTCCTGTTGTTCTTTCGGGTCTTGTAGCGACAGGGAGGTCTACGAAACGACAGTGCGGGTCTAGTATCGGCAAATAAAGTCTACTTAGCGGTAAATAGGGTCTACTTAGTGGTGATTCGGGGATATGTAACGACTCTTCGGTCAGGTACATCGTACGGGTCAATAGTAGGTGGCATTAATGAGCGCCGCGAGCGTCGATTCTGCTCCTGTAGTCTTTCACTAATGGTCCGTGTGGTAACTTCAGTATTGGTCACACATTGGATGTTGATACCGACGAATCTGATGCTGTAACAGCTGCTCTGGACAATCGCTCTATTTTCCAGTTCTTTTGTTGCCGCTGTCCTCTGCAATATTTCCGCTGAAATCTGCCGTACAGGACCCATTCCTGCCATCATCCTCTAATTGCCGCTTTGTTCCGACCCAAATTGCGAGCGATTCGTCAGTTTGTCCATCCAGCCTCATATACTCCGATGGCTCATCCTCTTTCAAATTGAATGGTCGTAGTGGCCCCAAAAGCGCCGGTGAGACATTGTTACAGTCAGAGCAAATGTAATCAAAAATCCACTGGAAGTTTGTTCTTGAAAGAGAGATTCACTCTTTATGTACAATCACGCTGTAGCTCCTGTTATTCATTCATTAGGAGCGAATTTTTGATCATTTGCATATTCGGTCAAAAGGTTTTTGCATGTGAAATGTCATTACTATCGGAGTATTTTTTAGGAGTGCATCTTTTTCTTTTTTTTTTTGTCCAAGAAGAATCTTAAGTCAAACTGGCTACCAGATATTGTCAAAGAAATCTGAAAGATTTCAGTATCAAAAGTCTTGCGTAGTAAAAGATTGTCAAGGGAATACAGGAGAAATAGAAAATACAAATTAGAAAAATTAAATAAATATATTAAATAAATATTAAACAAATAAATATAAAAATTAAATACATTTAAATTTTCGATGAAATGAAAGTAGTTGATAGAATGGTAATAAGCAGCAGCCGAAAGAATTTAATGTCTTCAAGTAGAGAAAGTAAAGAAGGGAGAAAACATATTAATTCTAATTATTATCATACTCGTGTGGATAATTATTCACAAAAAACTTAATTTTGGCAATTAACAGTATTATAAATTGTAATGTGAGTTCTACAAGGATATTACGTCATCAAAAGCTCTTTCATGATCTGAACTTTCAAGACGCAGGAGATGTTACATCACGAATGTCATCATCAATCGTCAATATTGTTACGGTATTGTGTTGCATCACCAATGTTATTATGAATTGTGAATATCTTTGTTATTGTTATGATTCCAAGATGTCATTCAAGTAGTAATTTTTTAAATATCTGTACTTTTAATAAATTATCTGTTGTTGACTAAAATCTTTCTAACAAAATAGTTAGATACTTCTATTGATGGCTCCAATGACCTTTACAACTGAAACCAAGTATTTGCTTCACGGAAGAAGTGGATATTAGTTGAAAACAAGGTTAGCCAGATTTTCTCTTCTGTTGTGCGGTCAGATGACTTTTCTTCATCACCCGTACAGTCTTTTCTCTGTTTTGTTTGTTATCGTAACAAAGAGAAAAGAGAATGAAGAAGAAAAGTCGTAATAATTAAGGCTTTATGTGTATGAGCGGCGCTGGCAGAAGCCACATCACCTGCACAGCTTTTGAAATTTGGGAATTTTTCAGAAGCATGTGGGCAGGGGCGTAGCGAGGGGAGGGGGGGGGGCAAGGGGGTCTAAAATTGCCCCGAGCGCCACTCGCAGAGGGGCGCCAAATGGCCCCCAAGACAATGTTTGGGGCCATGTTTTTCGTGTTTCCGGGGGTGGAGGGGGCCCCAGTTATGCTCGCTACGCCACTGATGATGAGAAAGTTAAAGTCTTTATAATTGCAGTTTTATTGTAATATTCACACTTGGAAATGGATACTCACTTATGTATCGGAAACTATGTTGTATATAATTTCTTGTATTAAATCAATTTGGATAAACAGATGCACCGGCTTTTATTTGTGTGTTTGAAGATGGACAGTACACGTAAAGCCTTAATTATTCTCACTGTCATAGCCGCAACAGGTTGCATCATGTTATTACAAGGCCTTTCATCCCGTCAGTGCTCAAGGATTAATTCCTACATTTCCAGTAACAGAAAAATGGCAGCCATTCGAGCAGGGATTAAATTCAACATTTTGTGTAGATAAATGGACCTGACCCCGAAATACGCACAAGTAAAGGTATGTGTTTCAACTCCTGAAATTGAAAAGCTCGGACACAAACTGCGCAACAAGATCCTGAACTACAATATTAATTTCCTACAACACAAACTAAAAATAACTGCTCACTTAATTCGTAAAGATTCCGTAATGTTACAGAAGATTCTTACAACGGACAGATATCTTATTATTTTAGAATTCGCTGCGAGGGCCTACTTTAAGAAATACCACGCTATCGCAAGCAACCAGTGTAAGAAATTGGTTCAATTGAGTATTAAAAGCTGGCCAACCTCCCAATTGTATTGTGATAGAGTTGTCAATATTAGTGGTTTTAAGCATTCCTCCATTGGCCCTAGAAGCAATAGGAAAAGGACTGAAATTTAACGTACCTTCTCTATCTCGAATACAAATGTAATAGTCCAGTTGGAAATGGCTACATCAGCATTAGGCATTTGTCTGCCTAATCAAACCGAGGCAGACAAATTACGAATACAAATAGGCAACGCTACGAAAACATTTGGC
Source organism: Thereuonema tuberculata (assembly GCA_023159025.1). Taxonomy (NCBI): domain Eukaryota; kingdom Metazoa; phylum Arthropoda; class Chilopoda; order Scutigeromorpha; family Scutigeridae; genus Thereuonema; species Thereuonema tuberculata. The sequence goes on from JAFIDM010000007.1 coordinate 48,771,754, forward strand.
TATAAATCAGATAATTTACTACAAAATCCATTAGAAATAATTGAATTACGCAAGCTCAAAGAAATGAATTATATTTCAGTGATTTCGTCCGACAAGGGGAATAACCCTGTCATAATGCAACAGACACAGTACGTTTAAATGGTGGAATATTTTGTGAAAAATATAAAACTAAAGGAATTATTTCATTCCAAAAGAAAAAAAGAACGTTTTAAATGTCAACCGGAAGATGGCGCGAGCCCTGCTTTCAAATGGTGAGATTTCAAAGGAATTATCTGATAGAATCTAAATTGAGCTACGACACTTACTCAATTCATTTATTTTTTGCTTTGTATGAATTATTTCTTCAAATGCAAAATCAGTTTATGGTGAGTGATCCTGACAGAAGCCTCAACAGACAAACAAGAAAAATCAGGATTAGACAGAAATGAATGAAAAGGGTTTTATCGAGAATTGAACGATAAGATCATATTTAAAGAAGTAGTTGGTATTAAAAAAATCTAAAAAAAACCTTTGATCTATGCTGAGACCTTCAGACTCATCAGCTAGAGCTACTCAGCATGTAAAGGCATACAAGGGAAAAATTATTATTACTAAAATTAATTTATTCTTTTTCCTTTCAATTATATTTCACTTTATCTATTTCTTGACGTCAAATGTTTCTGTTGTTAAGTTGCTACATTTTGAAAATTATCTTAATTTTTTGAGGGAGAGGGGGCTTTGTTTTCTATAATTAAAAGCAGGAAGAAAACTACAGCCCCACAACTGATATCTGATGTAATTTATTATTATTATTCGTCATAATATTATAACTTAATATTAATACATCGATTGATACGATTCTATGTATTGCTATTATCTTTCGAGTGTTTTTATCTTCAAACTGTAAAGGACCTTGTGTTTCATTTAACAAGTCATCTATTCACGAACTCCTATATACTAATAAAAGGTCTTACCTCGTATAATGCTTTACTCATTATAAAAAGAAAGTACAATTATAAGGAAAAGATAAATAAATAAATAAATAAATAAAATAAACTAACTTGTCTTGCTGTTATATCGAAAGTAAACAGCGATATTTTACTAAAAACTTTGACTGAGTGAGTGATATTGACTGTGGCTACATGGACATCTGGAGGGTCATTTTCTTTCCATGTTGCTTGCCAATAATGTTGAACGAAATCCCAAAAACTGTTGTGGATTTTTCTAACATCACCTCCTGCCATCATAGCGGGTGCATGAAGTACATTGAAATGAGACATATCACCACCATTTTCAGGGATTTCCTATAAAATAAAGAAAAAATAAAAATACATTCAAATTTTGAAGAGAAATATAAATATTAAACATTAGAACAAAAGCCAAAAAAAAGAACTAGAAAATAAAAAATGGTTATATTTTTAAATTTAAGCAGAAATAAACTGAACAAGGAATGAAATAGATACAAAATATTTATCACAGACAAATGATTTATTTAAAAACAAAAGTAAATCTTTTATTTAGGAGGTATTACTGTCATTAATCCAAATCGTTTGACTTAGCACCGGGATACTTGGTGCCGCCTGACCTCGCCACTGCGTTTTCATTCTCTGCAAAAGAAATTGTGTTGTGATCATCCCAACATCGGTCGCCATCGAACCTCTAGTGGCGGCAGACAAGAGGTTTCCGTAGGACTTCAGTAGTAATCTCCCGCCACTCCAGCCCTAACTGTGCGTGACTGCTGCCAGTATTGCGAGGACTTAAGCTTAGTGCCCCCGTAACTGAACTTCCCGAAAAGAGTAAAATGCTCGCGAGCGCATCTTTACTTCGATTGCGAACCGCCGATCGCAGCCTTCCCCTCATCATCCAGATTTGGAATCGGCCGCGGATCCCTCCAGTCATGGGAGCCATTCTATTCTCCTTCTTTTCTCCTCTCCATTACTTTCTTTCCCATCCAATCACGAAGCCTGTCTTATTGAGCTGATGCGGAACACGGATAACTTCCCTAAGCTGAACTAGCCTTCTACGTCACCAATTCACTACCTTCCCGTTTCTCACTTTCTTCCTGTCATTCCTGTGATCGTGGCTTTACTTTGAAAAACACTCGATGACCTTTTCTTAAAACAATACGTGATATTTTTCTATTTCTTAGTATTTTATGAATGATCAGACTTTGTTGTGTGACTTTAGCAAATGCAAGAAGAAAACATCGCTCATCTAAGAAAGTAAATTGATAAAGCAGATGCTGTTACAAACTTAGTATCACTAAGTCTTGTAAATGATACAATAGATATTAATTGGCTTAGTTATAGATTCTTTTCATATTTCTAGAATAATTTACACTATATTGGTTTCTTTTATATCCTTCTGAATTAAGTTTTAAATCAGCTTTATCTTAGGAAAAGAGACGAAGGAGAAATCCCACGCATTCGATAACAAAGTGAAATTTCTTTGTCTAATCCTTCAGTAAAGCTCAACTTTGAATAACAACTAAAAAATTCCTTTTCTGACACGTTTTGCAGAAATTTTATTTGATCATATCATTCAGAGCAAGGAATTATCTGAGAAACACATTCTAATCTTTTTCTAATTTTATGTGGTTGCACAGATACAGATGAAGCAGGTTCAGCAAGTTTCTGCAAGTTAACGAATGCAACTACGATTGGGTTCCTTCAGACAACGACACAGCCAGTAAACAATATCTGGACGATTCACTTCGGCATCTCATAATTGGAGGAAGGGCTAAGTGTGAGGAGTGTCGCCGAAGAGTTCGGTATCGCGTGCTTGGGCGGCCTTCAGTAAGGCAGGTACAGCTGTTCGAAGGACCGATCGTGATCGTCTACGAAAATAACCTCCACTGATGATTGCTATCTATTCTTACAGACCCAGAGAGAGCAACATTAGGAACAATTGCAAATCAGTTGCACAATAGCATAGGACGCAGGATATCACGGTTTACTTTGGCCAAACGACTACATCAGGATGAACTGCTTGTCCGCTGTGTCCCATTAATGCCCGCCAGCCCTTCGGAGATGCCGTTTACTGTGGTGCAACTAACACAAGGAGTGGACAGCAGCAGAATGGGTAAGATACTCACTACTCTTTATTGATGACAGTAGATTCAGTCTCAGCAGTGATTCTGGACATTAGCTAATCTGGGGAGAGGATGATTCCACCCTCGCAAACATCATGGAAAGAGATTTATATGGCGGTTGAGAGGTTTTCATCTGAGGAAGCATTACGATGAATGGACGTGCAGAGCTCCAGATAGTATCAGCGGATTGGGTAACTGGTGTGCGGTACTGTACTGAGGCACTTCTTTCCCATGTACGTCTGTTCTGAGGTACCGTTTCCTGTTTATTGGACGATAACACCAAACCCATCATATTGCAGTTGTTGATGTGCTGTTGGAAAGTGAGGACATTCTTCGAATGGACTTGCACGCATACTTCTCCGATTTTAATCCCATCGAATACATATGGGACGCTCTAGGAGATGCCATGTGGCACTCCACACGTACGTGTGGACGTGATAAAGCTGAAGACGGCGCTGGCAGAGGAGTGGCGATATCATAGGCGTAACTAGGGGAAAGCCAGGGCCCCCTATCCAGAAAAATACATATTACTATAATTATTTTATATTTAAAATGTTTCGATACTTCACTTTGGTTTGCTTTTCCCTAATGCTGTGAGAATCTACAGCTAAAACATGGCTGGTTCCTAAGTTGTGCACTCCAGTGTATTTGTAAATTAAGGTATTCATAATTTTTCAATAAAATATCCTCAATGTATTTTGTAAATAAATAATGTGAACGTGCCATAGTGGAAATACCTTAAGTAAATTGCAAGGTCTTTTATCAAAAGGGGCGTCATAAGACACTTATATAATGACGAGGGTTGCATAAGAAATTAATAAAAAAAAAAGCATAGGCTCTAAAGGAGTTGGAAAAGCTGGATAGGGTAATTATTAGCGAGATCTTTATCTTTGCAAGCGAATCCCGTATTGATAAATGGATCTGACTGTATTATTGTAGCAACGGGAATCAGTTAATTTTATGAGCGATTCATAACTCTTTCTGATGAAATGGTTTGATTTAAAATGAATGATTTCGGGGTTGTCGATTACAAGGTAGTGCCCGCTATCACGGATGTGATACGCAGTCAAGTAATTAAAATCACCTGTTCTAAGTGCGTAAGCAAGAGCTTACAAGTTGGACTATTCCTCCCCGTCAATCGAAGAGTGCCTCAGAAGTAGCTGAAGTAAGTCTTCCGTATTACCGTATTTACTCGCGTGTTTTACGCCCTCGCGTAATTTACGCACCCCAAATTTCAAGGGCATATTTTGGATTTTTTTTTCCTCGCATAATTTTCTCAATATTGAATAGTTAAACAGGTCTATCATAATGGTAAAGGGAATTTGCTGTTTCGGAAGGATTTTTTTTATTTGTCTCGTAATTTACGCACCCCTATTTCAAAACGATTTTTTTCTTTCAAAAAAGTGCGTAAAATACGCGAGGAAATACGGTAACAACCATTATAGAAAACTTACTGAACTCACCTATTAAAACAACTACAAATCATATCCGTTCCCTATTAACAAATTATCAATTCCTTCAGTCTTTAAATTTCGGAGCATACGACTTCCACAGAACACTCACGGCCATTTCTCACGAACACATCAAAAAACTGACGCATCTTAGCTTTTTGAGATAAAAGACTGCCAATATGACATCCCGAAATTTTGCATGAAGCGAATCATGGACACACGAGTAAATGATTAGAGCGCAGCACATATACAAATAGTGTGAGTCAGTAAAATTCCCTGGAAGCAGCATAAGAGAGGAGAACAGAGAGCCGCTGTGCAATATTGGAATTGTGTATGCTCGCCATTCTTGTGCACAGACGGTTTAAGTATGCCTTTACGAAGAATACGGCAGCTTACCAAGGGTTTCCAATTTTGATCCCGGAAGAATCCTTTATTTTATAAAAATATCTGGCGATTAAATGTTCCTAAAGATCACAGCTCGTAATGCCTAAAGATAATCTGAGGATACTCGTTGGTATAAGCCTCGCCCCCCCCCCCCACCCTTAACAATTTTAAATTTTTAAATTTTTTAATTTCTTTGGCTGCCTGAAAAATATTGCTACAATTTTATCTCAATTGTTTTAAAATAATATATAATATTTTCTCAGACAATAACAATAAAAAGATGATTAAAAATTAATACTAACCGAAATATCAACATTACAAATGGTAAAAATAAAATTAAACCTGAATATGTGCATTGATACGATGTTCAGTTCCGCCTCTATAGATCCAAGAACCGTTGTAGATTTCATCAATTTTTGGCGGGAACCACGTTGGCTGGTCACCTTCTGCGTGGAACCAAACGAAAATGAAGCCATTGGCCTCGAAGGATTCCCAGACTTTGGTTGAAGCAAATTCAGGAACTAAACGATTATAAAAAGTAAATAAATAATCCCCTGGGTTCTTTCTGTATCTGCTTTAAGTATTTAAAGAAAGTAGTAACAATACATTATAAATATTTAAAAAAAAAAGATGATGATTAAAAAAAGTCACATGATGATGATTCTTTTGACGAAATGATTCAACAAATCTACTTCTCAGTAAAGAATATGAAAATAATTTTAGTGTGTTTGACTTTTAATACTTTTTTAAAAAAAAATCTAGATTGACTTGAAGCGATTGGCATTAAAAACCTCGTTTAAACGTGAGTATTACACCTTAATTTAAAAATAATTATGAATATACTTTGTAACATGGAAATTGCAACAATCAGAAGTAGGGACGAAATTTATAGGATATTACTTCACGAAAGCCAATAATAATATGATAATGTTTCTAAGCAATTAGAATAATGTTCTGAAACATAGGCATCAGACAATATCTCCACTCACATGAAATAGTCAGCCAAAACGACAATTCAAGATGTATATCAAGGGACGAAGGAACAAGAAATGAGTAGCCGAGATTGTTGGTCTACTTGCAGGTCACTTAACAAGTATCTATGGTTTACGAACCATAAAGACAACCATAGAAGTCATTCTGAGGAAACACTTTCTCAGACATCTTGTGTGACTGTGATAATTTCACAACACTTAGGCATAAAATCCTGGGTTCCTTTTTCTTAGAACCAAAGGGCTTTTTACGATTCCTATAAGTAAACTACTACCGGAGTTCTGCTATAGCCATAAGGACTTTCGAAGATTAAGGTGGAGAGTATAATAGACCATAGATCGCGGTGCAGGTATATTTACCACCCACCTTCTACATTGCATTACAATAGTCACCCAAGATGGCTGCCGGTTTTTGTCCTGTAACCTTCGACCTACTTTTTAAAAAGCAAAGAAAACAAGAGCAGCACAAGAATAAACAAAACAAAAGGAA
>JAFIDM010000007.1:48798137-48825331 GCA_023159025.1 Thereuonema tuberculata
AAAAAAAAAAAAGATGGGAAGAACTCTACCATCTTCATTTCATGCCACTACACCCTCACGGTTAATGGAATCGCCGGAAACGATATCAATGTAACGCAGATATTTCCGCAATCTCAAGTGCAGCTCCAATGGCAGGAATCAAGCGACTTGGAAAAAGGTATGATTGTAGGGACCCGGTCAATCCATCACGGATTCATCAAGAAAAACATACATAGCTTTTTCCCTCTTATGAAAAGGAACGGAAATGTGATTTTTACTTCTTCATTAAAATGCCTTGCATTTCAACATATGAGTTGGATACCTTCCTCTGAATCTTTACTTGCTGAAAAATCTCCGGAAAAATTATCACGAGTTTCGGCCACTGACCAATCAATCAAAACTCTCCGTCATTCCTATTACGATGCTCTCATCAGCTGTATGTAAATGATCCCAAGCCATCATCATCCTCGAACGAGCATTACCTCTCCCATTTTCAACTTTAAAATCGAGGTAACGTCGCGTTAGAAAATGTTTTATCATTTCAAAAATTGTGATCAGTCGTCATAGTAAATTTACTCCCACACAGAAAATGCATACCTCTCTTTAAAACGAATTCAGTTCTAATTTCACTGACTTTCCGCTTTGCTAACTTTTCTCGAAAAAAAAATTCAAAAAGCTTCTCCATCTCTTTCTCCCCTCTGGTCCATCTGAGCCACTCTCAGTTCTGTGGATTCCAGTGGCTTCCGTACAAACACTGACGGATCAAAAAGAGACAAAATACCTTTGCTTAAAATGACCTCTTTGATCTTTTCTAAAGGCCTCCTCTGTTGCTCAGCTCCCCTACCGCCACCCCCATTGAAATTATATGTCCTTAGGAGTCAGTGTAGGAGGGAGCAGCGCTCTCTGAAACCTTTCTATGAGATTCCTATGAAATCCACACACTCCTAGAAAAGATCTCACCTCCTTGGTATTAGTTGGAATAGGATAATCCAAGATCGCTCGGATCTGCTCCTTTGAGGGCCTCACACCTTCGCCGCTGATTTCATAGCACAAAATATTACCTTATTGACCATTTAGACATTTTCAATCAGATTACCTAACACACAAACACTTGCTTCAATCGAATCAAATGCGTTTCTAACAAAAGGGAGAACTGATAGTTTTGATCGAAACTATCATCGGCTAGCCGTAGAAATACTTAGCCCGTGGCTAATCCCTGAGGAACTTCACAATACTAAAAAATGGCCGTCCATCGTTGAGAATCCCACTTTTGCCCGATCTTCCTTCTTACTTCGCACTGGAAGCAAAGAAATAGATGGAGTATCCACTAGTCCAATCCATTACGGAATAAATGGCGGACTTATTCAAAGAAAAGACTTATCCACTTATTAGATTAGAGGATGTATCTAATGTGGGTATGGATTCATTTTCAAAACTATGGAAATCAGTAACAAGTCTGAACCTTTGTTTCCTGATTTCTTTACCAATAAAACAGGAGCGGAGTCAGACACTCTGCAATCACTGCTTGTTCCTTCCATTCTGCAGTTCCCGTCTCTCCATTGCTCGGCCAGGCGGTACGGCTATGGGCTTATCGCTCGTCAATTTAATGGTCATCGTCTTCTTTTTCCAATGGGACAGTGGAGACACTGAAATTCTCGATTCTTCTTTTTTCTTCAGGATTCAAATGATCACGAATGTGTATTTCATCCTTCAGTTTTCGTTGCTGTAGCGACATCCCACGCTAGAGGGTTCTGGAAGACACAGAACGAGCTCAACCTCCCTCTTCTTGGAATCACCCGCCTCCAACACTGACTTCCCAAGCAACTGTAAACTGCCCCCACCCCGACATGCAACACAAATCCTTCAAACACCATTACTGGAGCCATTCAAAATTAAAAATCTCATTTCTATCATCATCTAACTTTATTAGAGCCTTTACCACAGCCCATATTTACAAACAAAAGTAAGGTTAGGAATGGAGATCACTTCCTTCCCGAAATTTTTTTAATAAGAACCAGGAATCCAGTACCTAATACAAGGGAATAAGGCAAACGACTGATCACCACTCCTGCTTTTCTAAGTGGACTATCAATTTCCCCTTTGATTCTTTTGTGCAGTGCTCTTTCCGTAGATATTAACTTCATGGACTTGATCCCTATAGGGTCTCAAATTAAACTTTATGAATAGCTTCTTCCGCTGTTATGTCTTCCGTATTGCCCGTATCCAAAGCCACGATGACGTCATTCTCGCGTTTTATATTCATTTTCATAATAACGGGAGCAAAGGAATTCGTCGTCTTACTACTTTGGCTCCGAGAATCACCTCTTCCACTTTTTCCTTTCTTCTCCGCAGGAATGCTCCTAGTAGACATCTCCTAAACTTTCCCTTTGCTGTCCGGTGGGTCCCTCAAGGTATTAACTCTTCTCCCTTACGCAATCCACTCGAACTTTTGTTCCTGAAAGCGAAATTCGCTCTTTATAGTCATCATCATGATAGTCAGTTCCAATGCGCTGTTGCTCCGGTTATTGATTCATTGTGTACGGATTTTTGATCATTTCCATATTCGGTCGAAAGGTTTTTGCATGTGAAGTGTCATTACTATGCGATTATTTTTTCGGGGTGAGTCATTTTTTTTTTGTCAAAGAATGCATAATACTTGAGGATTCAGAACTCACAAATTTTTATCTATCACACTTCAATTTACTTTAGAAAAGCTATTGGCTCTTCCACCCCTTTTTGCATAACCTACTGTTTTAAAACATTTTTTTTATCTTTTCTATTCAGCAGAACGGTTACCGTTGCCTCTAGTAAACTAAATGAATTCTTCTGCACAAATTTTGAATAGAAAATAAAACTTAAGCATTTATTCGATTTTAGAAGTAAATGTACTTCGTTGAATCCCATGGGAATTCGTAGATATTTCTTTGTTCTTTTATTTGAGCCTCATATATTGAAGGGATGATTTTTCTGGTCTTAACATTACCAGAAAAATCGCCCCCTTCAATATATGAGGCTCAAAGAAATACCCACAAGTCCCATAGGATTCAGAGGCAACGTCACCTTTCATGACGTTGAGACTAATCTTAAAATAGCTCTTCAACAAAAAAATAATAATAATAATAAATAAATAAAATAAAATTGAGCTTTCTGAACTTTCTGAACCATTCTACATTTTCCAAAATTCCTGTGGCAAAAAAAAAAAAAAATCGAGAGAGCAAGATACCTGAGACAGAGCAAACAGCTCACGAGCTCAGTTACAGTCCTCCGACAATTTGTCTTTGCTGTTTTCGCGACGTCACGAAGAACGAACTTTAGCGGCAATTTGTTACGTCAAAGTCCGCAGCAGTCTGAAAACGCCATTCACAGTAGGTTTTAAAAACGAACGGCAGAGGAATCATCGGAAGGGCCAATCACATTGTCATATGAGAGTGGCGGGAACAATCATTTTCAGACAGCCAACCACGAAACACTTTCGTTGCTTAAACGAGGAATCGGCATCCTTTTTCTCACTTGATTCATATTTTCTTACTCTAATTTCTGAGTGAAGATTATAAAGCGTTTAATTATGGTGGTGTAGATATTTAGAAAACCAGTATAAGAAAAGGTAAGATAGGGTTTAAAAGGTTTCTAATCAAAATAAAGAAAGAAAATAAAGAAATTGAAAACGAACCGGTGAGGTCGTTGCTTCTTTCTCGCTGAACTGATCACAAAATCACTATCTACGATTTCTAAAATAAGCAGCGAGTGGAAATTCTAATTCTATGTTTCATTTATTCTTTTTTTAATTTGTAATGAACTGTTTATATTGGACTGTACTGTTCTGTTACAATTGAAAAGGTTTATTGTTGTCCCGTGTCGCTCGTTTTCAAATTATGCACGCCAGAGAGCGACGACAACAGATATATAATGCGAATCATCCACTGGTAGCCGATAGCCGCGCAAGTCCGTTCCGCAAGTCATTCCGTGATGTTAACACCTTGAGCCATCTCATGGTCTTTCCTTGTCCCGTCATTCGTGAGTTGTTCAGCCATTGATTCATTTCGCTGACCATTCTCCCCGAGGGCAGCAGATCCCAGGCGAAAGACCACACTGTTCAAATAACCTGCCTTTAAAAAGTATCTCCAGGTCTAGGATAATTTTTTGGGGGGGAGAAAAAAAATATCTAGTTTTCGACACTCCTATCTATGGAAAAGATTCCTCTAATCCTTTCTTCGACAGATTAAAAGTTTTGACAGGGTTTCTGTCGGAGGTGCATCTCAACTCTTCCTTGTCTTTTAAATATAGAAAAAGTCTCTCTCAAACAGAAAGCTAAAATAAATAAATATATATATATATATATATATATAAATATACACACAAAATGACCACACTAAATATATTAAAACAGAACACTACACGAACACAAATAGAATTTTACGTGCACTGTTCATAGTTTACTCCACAAATGATAGCCGATGCACCTGATTAATTTGCAAAAAGTTTCTTTAATACAAAACATTTAATACAATACAACTATAGTTTCTGGCACAACTGAGTGCCTATTATCAAGTAAAGGTAACTACGTATTTCAAGGGTTCTATCTGGACTACATAAATATAGCTTGCGAGACCGGTATGGCAAAAAAAAAAAAAAAAAAACAAAAAACAAAACATGATGAACACGGACAGGGGTGAATCGTAACATCCAACCCAGCAGCAACATTGCCCCAACAGTGCATCTCAATGCTGGGCCGTATTAGCATCAGCGTTCGGACAGTTCTTTGTCGGCTATGGGCTTCCGAAGCCGACGGCCCACCAGGGTGCCATTGCTGCAACACAACACAAGACTAAGTCTCACCTGGGCTCAGAAATACAACCACTGGATTCCAGATAACCGAAAACGTGTAGTATGGTCCAAAGAATCGTGATTCCAACTGTTTCCGGCGACTCCGAATATGGCGAAAATTCCAAGCGGCACTGGATCCCATAAGGACAATTCAGGTCGGCTCTGTGGCTCTATTAAGATAGGGTTTGCTTGGAGTTGCTTCAGTGTCCGAACAGATGAACGTGTAGTCTACCTCCAGGCCATAAAAACATAGGGATTGGAACAGCACTTATGAGTGTTTATTTTGAAGTCACTTCAGTCCAAGGCAAAGAGGGTGACTGGCTTCATGTCTCGCATTGGATTCCTCCACTGAGATGGCAAGTATTTTTGTTGAGAGAAAATGTAACTTAATTGGCTTCTTACTATATGATCGACTCCGAAAAAAAAAAAAAAGTAACGTAATTTTTAGAAGATGTTACACGGAAGTGCACTTTTTGTAAAGTAAAAAAAAAAATAAAGTTTTATTATATACGAAATCATCAACAACACTTAAAATTAATGAAAAATCAAAACTTCCTTTATTTCCTCAAACATCTTCAATGCGATATTTCGAAAATCTTGATCGGATTTTCTTTCTCAAGCTTTAAATGAAATACATTAAGGGAAAAGGAACAGCTTCCTTCTTCTCCCAAAAACCAGAAAATAAATGACAATCTAAAATTAATGAAAAATCAAAACTTCCTTTATTTCCTCAAACATTTATTTTCTGTCATTTATTTTCTGGTTTTTGGGAGAAGAAGGAAGCTGTTCCTTTTCCCTTAATGTATTTCATTTAAAGCTTAAGAAAGAAAATCTGATCAAGATTTTCGAAATATCGCATTGAAGATGTTTGAGGAAATAAAGAAAGTTTTATTATGTTATTTTATTGCAGCAATAAAAAAAAAAAAAAATCCATTTTTCAAATAAATTCATATGCTAATTAAATTGTCACGAATATTAAAGTCAAACATATTTTCGAAATTAATAAGTTTTAAAAGATACATTAATAGTAATATTAATACATTATTTATATAAATAATGAGGATCTTTATATTTTAATTGAATTCCCTTATTTTTATAAATTCCTGTAATAAGTGTCAACTTTTATTTATTTGTTTCCAAAAACAGAATTCAAAACGTAATTTATTCCGATATTTCGGCTACAGAAAGCTAGAGAAAGTAGGTCTTGTAGTCACCTGCAGTCATGAACATGGACTGGTACATCCCTTAGCACCTCCAATTGCAAATCCATCGTTGAGAAAGTTTCAAAAGATCTGAATGGAGAGCTGGGCAAACTGCAGCACAGGACGCGATCTCTATGCTATCCAGAAAACGATCACTGAGCTATAGAGATCTGCCGCAAAACCTAGTGTCTCTTGCTGCCAGAGCCAGGACTGGGTATATTGTCAAGGGAACGTATCTGCGTCGGACACTCGAACCTGTCTCGCTTATATGCAAGCAGAAGAGTGACTGATATACATTCTATTAGAGTCATTGAAGCACAAGCATGGATGTACATACTAGTTACCAGGCCCCCCACATCAAATTCCGGACCCAGGTACCAAATGGAATATCGGACCTTTTCCCCCTCCCCGCATCTTATGAACAAAATAAAAAAAAAAAGGAATCTCCAAATCGACAAGCCCGGGCCCCTTTGGATCTCAGCCCGGGCCCCTTAGGACGGCCGGGCCCCGGTGCTGAGGGACCAACTGACCCCTCCCCCCCTTGTGGGGGCCCTGCTAGTTACGAACAAGACCTTGTGGATATTTGTGGAAGTGTTGATTATCTCTGGATACTCGTATGAAGAAATTATAAAAGATTGTATTTCGTTCTATTGATTTTTTTCGAATACTTACATTGTAAAAATATTGAAAGGAGTGATTTTTATTGTGATTTAATTGAAACAAATGACTGAAATAAATGAGATGAATTTAAACATTTATTAAATAAAAACTAAAACAACCTCATATTAAATAATCCTGATTCTATCCAAAATTAGACAAAATAAACTAATGCTTTAAAAGTGTGTCCACCACAAGATGAGACTTAGCCATACCTCTCCAAACGGAGAATCCATTTCACAATAGGAATGAGGGTTGGAAAAGAAAAACTTTGGGAAAAAAAAAATTAGGAAAAATTTTAAAAATACTTACTATTAAAGAAGAAAATATTTATAAAATAATTATGAATAACATTTGTAATGTCAATAGGGGAAAAAAATAATCAAAATAATGAAAAATAACTAGATGCAATTGGTTAAAAATCTTTCAAATCAATAAAACGAATAATAATTTTTGTCTAAGATTAGAAAACTATATAAAATATAAATTATTCAGTCAAATTAATTGGGAAAAATATAATTCTAAAACACTAAAAAGTATTAAAAAGGCTAAAATTTAATTAATCGCTGAAGTAATTGATGAGAATATTACTCTGAATTTTTAACTTTTACATTTCTTTTCTTTTGTAAAGTTAATTAATCTACAGTTAATAATTATAAATTATTATCAGCACCTATATTACAGGTATTCTTTATTTTTGAATACCTAACAGGACTGGCGAACAGTAAAATAGTAAAAAAAAAAAAGTCAAGTATTAGTGTTTGTAATTTCGTTAAAAACAGTTACGATCTTTCATTATTAAAAATTTAAATCATCACCTGCAATATTGTTGATTATTTTTGATTATTCTAACAATTTTATTTTGGTGTTTTGATTGACTATTACTATTACAAACAATATTATATTATTTTAGTTTTACTTTCATTTCCATTATATCGAAGCTTTCAGTTGTAATTCATGCAGTTATTACTATTATTATTATTATTATTATTGTCAATCTAATTCTATTTTTATTTTTTTTAGTACTAGTGCGAATGCTAATGGTCTTAATTTGTATATTTGTAAATGTTCTGAGGAACTTTACGGGATTGTTTTTAAACTTTTTTTTTTTTTTAACTGTCAACAATTAATTGTTAAATAAAACATTATTACCATGAAGTGCATATATTTGTTACTTACATTAATTAATATAATTTTATACAATTATGATTTTTCATAATTTAAATAAATAAGAAACAATATAAATATAACAGTTCTTAAACAACAAATCAGTTTTCTATATCGTTACGGTTAAAATTTAACATAGTTATTATTATATATAAGAAAAGTAGATATATAAGTCGTATTTCTTTCATCAATTCCTCTGTTATAAACAAGAAACGATTTGCACTGAAAATAAAAAAAAACATCTACCCCTCAAATGGATTTAAAGAACCGTCCCGTACCACGTGACGTAGGCGTGGCCAAGTCTCATCTGCTGGTGGACACACTATAGACAATGACAAAAGCAAAGCGGCCCCATAATATGCACAATTTATAAACAAAATGTGTTCAGAAGGGTCGATATTGGGAGGACGTCTATCGTCGTTTTCCTCTTTATCGTAAGCGACAATTTTATTACCCCCAACTTCCGGTCAGGGAGTGATCCTAAAGGTCTGATTCTTTTGGACGTGGCCACCTATGTTTTGATGCTGAACACAATGGTGAAGGTTTCATTCTAATATCTCTAACCGTTTGGCCATTACAGAGTGTGACATCCAGCAAGCACAAAAGCAAGAGCGGTTCCCTATGTTTTACATGCAAGCTTTAACCTAGGGGCCGCTAAAAAAGCTTTTTATTATCAAGTTGTTTGCTAGAAATATATTTCGACAAACCTCCAAAGTATTATAGGACTTTTGAGAGATTTAATTACCTTTACAGCATTTATTATTTTTGAAGCTAAATGGAAATAAAAGAGAGAGAGAGAGATTCAGAAACGTTAACCTTTCATTTGAGAGATTTCAGTTGAGGGATTTTTTTTTTTTTATTTCTATGGTTATTTTTTATTATCTGAGGAAACGAAAAAAAAGCTAATCATTTTGACGAAATAATGCGCTTAGGAATCGCTCAACGTAGAATCTGGGCTTTTATTTTATAAGTGATCTTCGTTATAAAGTTTAAATAATTCCTCTAACAATCACTGTACTCAAAAGTATTGAGATTCGAGGGAATCTAGGTTTTCATTTTATTACTCATTATCTTGAGTGAAAGAAAGGATCCTGAGATCAAAGCGCTCTGTTTTGAAAATTCACAGACATGAAAATATAAAAAAATTCCGGTAAAGTTAAAATTATAAATAGAATTCATAGAAACAAATCTGAAAGCTCCAATTCAGATATATTTATTTTAAAACTATTAATGAAAACTTTCATTTAAGTAGCGTGTGACTGTTAAAGAGATCTTTCAAATAATTTGAATTGACTTTGGTCTGTGTTTATTAATTTTTATTTTATTACCTTTTTTTTTTTTAATAAAGACGATAAAGTTATGCAATTCACCATTTGACAAACGAAAAGAAAAGAAAAGGAAAAAATCACTGCACTGGTCTATTTAAAGATCGCGTGTTGTTTCCACCTGCCTTTGAATTGAGATGGTTTTTGAGGGAGGATCAAAAGGAAAGAATTGGATTTAATAGAGAAATGAAAGTGAGTTTTAAATCGAAATTAAAAATGATCATTCTCTTTAGTTACCCAACTGTTTATGCTAGGAAGCTGAAACTTTGTGTTAGGTTTAGATTAACTGTCATTTTTCCGCAGATTGGCTCTCGAATAAAGGATAATTTACGAACTGATTATCCTTGGAGGATTAAACTTGAAATTACAGTAGATGGAGTCAAGTAGAGATCCATTTTTGATTTTGATACTAATGGAATCTTTAAGTTAATGATTAACAGGACATCAAATACGAATTACCTATTAGTATTACTAATTAATATAAAGACAGACATTCATTTAATTCATTAATTAAGAGAGTGAATTAACGAGTTTTTAACCATTTATTTCTTTAAATACGAAATTTATTAAAAAAATATAAATTAGGAACAAAGAATGCAATAATTCTATTAATAATTAAATAATTAAGATTATTATTAATAAATGATTATAATTAATACTTTATTAATAGAATTATTTCATTCTAAAACTTTCTTAACTTTTCTAAACCTTCTCTCTTATTCTTTATTTAATAACAAAATTCCGAAAATCCAGAAAAAGATCAGCTTGGTCGAAATCATTTCTAAAATTAATATTAAAAACCAAAAAAAAAAAGAAAAGAATCTGCTTTCTAATGTTAGCTTTGTTGGTTTCAACTTGAAACAATCAATTACCTGGCTGTTGTTTTTTTCTGTCCCAAGCATTTCTACCCCCGAGATACAGTTAATAAATAAACATTCCACTGAAAGCTTTATAGTCTTGTCCTGAAAATGTTGTTGAAACAAATCAACTCCAGATCAAAAAAGAAAAAGACTTTCGTTACTTGAAAAGAAATCTCCACGGTTCAATAAAAAAAAAAAAGCATTTTCCTCTCTTTAATTTAAAAAAAAATAGTCCTCAGTTGAGGCAGATATTAAAATACGTAATAATTTTATATTTTAATTCTAATTCGGAAATAGTATTATTATGTAAATAAAATGATTCCAATCAAATTAAACAAAATGTTAATTAAAATAGGGTCTTTCAATTGTTTCGTCATTTTCCTTGGGAAAGTGAGGCTTACCAAATCACCCTGTCTGTTTATGTGTTTTAAATTCAAGGTTTAAAATTAAGTAAATCCAAACACTATTTTCAATGTAAGCGGATCTGTCAAAATTTATGTATTCAACCACGTCCCAAAATACACGAAGAAAATATATCACTTCGGCCTATCATCCACTCCTTTGGATCGCCCACGCAGGATCTCAGCATTAATACAATTCTGAAGCAATTTCCTCTTTTTCGTGATGATATAATCATTAATAACTCAAAAGAGGTTATAAAAAACATCAAAGAAGTGAACAAAAGAAAAAAAAAATTATTTCTTTTTCATTAGACTTTTCATTAGACATAGTGTCCATAGTATCAACATTCCAGTTGATGATAATTTGCTTGTAATATCCAAAGTATGTGATGATAACATCCAAAGGATGTGATCTAGATTCTAATAATATCGATAAGAACACCTTTATGAGATTATTGAAATTTGTATGTGATAATTGTTTTTTCAAATTTAAAGATAAATTGTATAAGGAAGTTAAAGGGTTCCCTATAGGATGCCCTATGTCTGGTACTGTTTGTGATATTTTTATAAATTGGATGGAACAAAATAAACTCTTAAAATGGAATAAAACAATACAGATACTTCGGATATGCTGATGATATCCTGATAATATGCATGGTACTATCAGACAGTTTACTACGTTTCATCAATTTATAAATTCCATTAATCAAAATATAAAATTCACTTGGGACGATTAAATGATGGAGGACTCCCTTTCCTGGATTTACTTTTAGTTAATAAGAATAATAGCATATCCTATGAACACTATGAAAAAAAATTTAAAAGCAACCATGTACGTAGCTTTTTTTCTGAACACAGTATCCATACAAAAAAAGCTACAATTCAAGATTATTTAAAAAGAATTTTAGAGAATACCGAAGATAAGAGTTTGTGGAAAACAAAAATAAACAAAATGAAACATATTATTCAGCTCAACGAAGAACTTCAACAATACAGTAATTAATATTTTTTTCAAACTAAAACTAAAAGATAGACAAGAAAATAAAATTCAGAATGATAAATACAGGAATATTTTAAAGTTACCTTTAGGTATAGGCTAAAGCTAGACAAACCATCAAAAGTTTTGTATAAAAAAAAAGATATCTTTATAAAATATAATTTGGACAATAAATTAAAGAAGATGAATAAAATAATGATATCTCATCTGATATTATGAATACAAAGGGTGTTGTCTACAAATTAAAATCACTGCCTAATTAATAATCATAACCCAGATCCTTCAGTCAATATACTATTTCAAATTCCTAATGAAAATGACAGATTCATGATAGAATCTTGTGTTAAATTCCTTTCCTTGTATGAATAAGAATAAATTCCTTAAAGTCAGTGGATTTACACTCAATAAATTCAAGAAATGTGTAAAAGGCAATGATGTATATTTATATAATATTTTTATGATTTAATTAAACTTTTAAGTTGTTTTTCACATAATTAAAGATGGTAATTAATTCTGATATTAATAATAGTATTGTATTTACTTACTAAGAGATTGTTATGAAGTATGATGATGATAGTATTGTTTGTATGTACTAAGAAATTATTATAATATTGTTTTTACATACTAAGAAATTATTATAATATTGTTTTTACATACTGATAAATTGTTATATTATATTACGTAATAAAGAATTGATAAGTTCATTAAGAAATAGGAGTTAAGATATCTTCTGGAATTATTCATTTGATGAAGTTTATCCGTTTAGGATAAACGAAATGTTATGAGTAAAGAGTTTGGTTTTTATAATGATCTAGTTGACGGTTATTTATTTAAAAATAAATAGAGGTTTTCAGTCACATAATCTTCACCACAGAAGGCCGGCGCATTATCATTTCAATAAAAAAAGTATCGCATTTCTAACATTTAAGTTATTACAGGAAATCCGATAAAAGATTTCATCGTCAAATACATCGAAACCGTGGAGGGTTGGCCTCCAAACAAGCCTGTATTGTCTCACGGTAAAGTTTGAATGAGGTGGCAGTAAGGTGTGGGGGTGTTTTATATGGAATGAAAATAACAGCACAGCAATTTAAAATCGGTAGGGTACGACGAAATTTTGACAAGTTACGGGGCAGCATCACTTCTGAGATGACCACCGCCTCTACCATCGTGACAACTTCAGCGAGATCTTTGAGGGAATGTCTTGTGGACAGTAAGGCTCCGAAAATGGACATGTCTGCCGGGAGTCCCGACCAGAAC
The DNA here is from genome assembly GCA_023159025.1 of Thereuonema tuberculata. Lineage (NCBI taxonomy): Eukaryota > Metazoa > Arthropoda > Chilopoda > Scutigeromorpha > Scutigeridae > Thereuonema > Thereuonema tuberculata. Next base: position 48,810,810 of record JAFIDM010000007.1, read on the forward strand.
CCCATTCGATACCTCTGACAGAAATCAGAACGTCAACTTTGCTCCAGACCCCAACGTCACACATCAGAACTCTGGCTACGGCTCTTCAGAAAGAAGGGGCTGCCATTTCTCCAGAGACGTTCAGGTACCTGGTGAAAAGTTTTCCCAGCAGAGTCACGGCTGTGATGAAGGCGAACGATGAACCATACGACAGGGGACTGTGCAACGGGGCTACGGTTTCATATAGGTATTCCGGATATTTTTGATCACACACTATGTACGTTTCAAGTAGATCCATCTAACAGTTATTAAGAGAGGACATGCAGACTGAGTGATTTCATTGGCCTCACTTAGTAGAATTTGAATACTTTTGGCAAAGGTTTCCAAATTTTAAATCTAGCGAGAATATGGCTTAGTTCTATCATCGGAATGTATCACTTGAGAAAGGCAATCAGATTCAACATTCAAATAACTGTAGGTGTACATTCAGAATATACATCAACTACTTGTCTTTTAATACCTTCCGGAATAATGACCTTTCCCCCCGAGATACCTCATTACGGGTAGGTAAAATTTAAATATCTAATATGCAAAAAAAAAATTAATAAAATTATTATTATTCTGACTAACGAAGACGTGTCATTTTTATTTTAATTAAATTTTTTGTTAATCTTTTATCGTGATAAAATAAATATTTTCTGTAAATTTTGGTTTTATCTAAATTATATTATTTAAGAAATATATTTGGATAAGTAAATACTATATCCTATTCTGAATTTCCGACCTGGAGCTTTTGAATGTACAAATATTTTGAATTAATATTTAATAAATCATCACGAACACATCAAATTAAATTTACAAAACTCCTTTAATTCCACATCTTTCAAAAAATCTACAACTATGCAATATTTCAGAATGTCTAATCGGCATTTCCTGTCTCAAGCGTTTCACAAAACAACTAAAAATAACAATTAAGAAAATAAAACATGCTCCGTGCCTCGTACACACTCAATGCAAAAAGGATTATTACAAAAACAAAACAAAAAAACAAATTTTTGGACTCCTATCGTCCAAAAATAAACAGAAGAAAATTGTCCAAATTGAAGTAAACAAATATATATCTTCGAAGAAATTTTATCTTTGAAGTTTATCACAACGCTTCGAAATGGCTTCTGATACTTGAATGAAGGAAATTATTCAAAAGTTATTGAATTCAGTCTATTAACATGGTTTGAGCTAAGAATGACGATTATTCCATGTAAATACTGTCCTCCAAATGAGAGATGGCCGGCGGAAGTTTGAACTGAGCAGCCCTTCCGGTAGCTGATCAATTTTGTTTTCCTGTCACAATGGACGATGGCGTCTGTTTTCACTGAGAAAGATATGTTGATAACGCCAAATTAAAACTTCTCTCGACTATTTAGCGTTATTTCAATACCAGTTGCTAACAATAAGTATTTATATAAATAAATAAATATATATTATTTATAAATACAATGCTCTTTTGCAAAGTAACAAGCGATTACCATAATGGCGGCGTCCTGTCATAAAATCAGACGGAAGTGCCTGACCAGACTAATCGATCATACATGCGCAGATCGCACAAAAACAGGGCGGACATCTCTCATTTGGAGGACAATAGTGAGTACAGATTGAGTAATCTTTACGTTAGAATAGACGAAGGAGTGAAAACCCATCAACACCTGAAACAACTGATTCCCAAGGCTTCGGTTTGTTCTGTTCATTCGAAGGAAATACTGACGACTCCACCTATAATTCCAAGTATTTCCCCAGTCACTGAAATTTGATGTAAAAGCGTATATTAAATATTTGTTGTAATAATACCAATACGTAACCTGATTACGGATTTTTAATTTAAAGGACGAATTAATTATAATAAACGACTTAAGTACAGTTGGCCAAACCAGAGGATGACTTTGACCTTGAACGAGACCCATGATCTCTTAATCATTCCAGGACTAAGAGAGAGAAGATTAAAAATGGCGACTCTCCGACACAGAAAACCTTTACAGAAGCAAAACAACGGAAGTTATTGCTAACGTTACTTCTTATTTCGAAAAGGCCTTATGACATGCGTACTTATGGCACATCAGAGAAATTGTTTTCGATCCCAGTGCCGTGAGTAAAAGACGAGACGTGAGTAAAAGAATCCCATCTTCGTCTTCGTGTTGTCGATCTCAGGGATGCAATTTCGTCAAAAAACCAATTGGGAAAGGTAGGAGACTGATTTTGAACGATTGAAACGAACGAATGAATAAAAATAAATTTTTGTAATTATATTTAATGAGAAATCAGAATAGTTCAAGAAAATAAATATTGTCTTTTTTCCGTAAACTTCAAACTCCCTAAATGTTCACTTTCCCGCCATAAACACAGACATGTACAATCGATTCAAATTCTACTATTGCGACATCTGGTGGCCACGGTCGTTCTCTGGTTTGGCGGACTGTAATTAGTTATTTTATTTATGACCTCTTGTTTCAGTCCAAGGCTGGACGAAGGCTTCCCCTAATAACTAAGGGGAATCTGGTCATAATCACCCCTACTGACCTACTGGGATGGTGTTAGGTGAAGAGAAAGGGGACAGAGATGAAGCAGACAAGCACAGAAAAGAAAGGAAACATCCAAGCCGACGTCAGGATTCGAACCCAGGTGCCGAAGCATCTCGTGCCCAAGGCCTCATGGAAGATCGCCGTCTAATCCACTACACCACTCCGGCACGGCAGATGATGATGATGATGATATTATTATTTTTTTTATCTTTCTTTCTAAAAACAAGGTAGGATACCGATTAGTAAACCAATCACAGTGCTTCGCAACGGCTTCTGAGTCTCCTTTACTTTAGAATTGACTGCGCCGGGATTGTCTAGACAATGCGCGCGGGAGTCTGTTTGCGACCCCATGCTACCTTACCCACCCCTATTTATATGGAATAATCATCATTCTTAACTCAAACCTCGTTAATACACTGAATTCCTAATAATGATTTAAAAAAAAAACAACTTTAAAGTTGAGAAACAGTGAAAAGATTCAAAATGGGGAGAAAAAAATTGAAGAATAAGAATTGCCCATGAGGGTATCGAACCCACGACCTTCGCGTTATTAGCACGACGCTCTAACCAACTGCGCTAACAGAAGCCGTTGCGAAGCATTGTGGGATATGTGTCCACAGACAGACAAACCGGGGATATAAGGCGTCTTTCAGAAGCCTAAAAAAAATGGTAAAATTCTAACTATTCTAAATCTACTGTTGTATAGAAATTTTTGGCCGATTTGTAATGTGTCAGTAAGATTCTATGTTTCAATAAGGGATTGACTTCACAATCGAAAGTAAAACGAAAGTAACAACCTTTTGCTGATAAAAAGTGTTTCATCAAATGTCATTGCTCAGAGTCATATACCGGGTGATCAAGAAATAGCAGGAGGTGTTCGGAGCCCTGTAGCGTGTTATTTACTGGACGAAATAGAACAAAATTTGGTCACCATACAAAATAAAGTATGCGGTTTCGATTTGTCAAGAAAAAAAAATTAGGACCAAATAACGCCGATAGGGTGAATTCTGGCGCTGCAAGCGCATAATGTGTGAAAAAAGAATACATAACTGCCAATGGAAACAGTAAATAACAACACACCAAATACCAATGAAAAACGTTTATTATAGCAACCTACAAATTTGGCTCAAGGAGACCACCTGCCTGATGTTCCACTAATCGCATGCGGTACAGTACCCCCCCCCCCCCATTACCAAAAAAAAAAACCAGACCGAAAACTAACATTAATATCTTAGGCCATAAAAAAGACACATCTATTACATTAATTATATACTAGTGCCCGAGTACACCAAACTAGAATTAACTTTGATGGCTGCATTGTGGACGTAGCTAAAATTAGTGGGGGGGTGCCTTTGTTTTAAAATTTTAGCATTTGTTTTAATATTGTGTGAAAGGACACAAACATGTTTAAAAAGAAAATTTATTCAGAAACTTGATAAATTTCTTTTTATACATGTTTGTTTCCTTTCACACAATTTTAAAACAAAGGCACCCCCCACTAATTTTAGCTACGTCCACAATGCAGCCATCAAAATTAATTCTAGTTTATTTAATTTACGATGGGCACCGAAGATAAATTACAAGGATATCAATATGGAGACATCGAGTGTAGACTTCATTGTATTAACGATAAAATATATAAATCTTATATATTTATTTTTCAGTGATAGTGAAATATGAAAGAAGACAACTCTGTAAGTAAGACTGAATTTTTTTTTTATCCAAGACGTTGAATCGTTTGACACATTGCATTAATTTAGGCTATTATCATCCTAATACTAACCAAAATGTGTTTCCATTTTAACTTTCTATATACCGTAATGATGGTATTAATGAAAAGACATGCAAATACCAAATATTTAATTCTAAAGGCTGCTTCCCATCGGCTCGTGACACTGTGAGTCTCCTATGTTAATCCACAAGCTAGCATGACATTGGTTCCCATAGAGTAAGACCCATCGTTATCTTAGGGCAATTTACCAAGAGATTATCTTCGATGAAAGAGATTTCCCATTTCTTCCTTCCTCCATTCATATCATGCTTTATTTTTTTCTCTCCCACTCTGTTCAAAGTTGGAAGTATTAATAATTGTCGAAAAACAATCGAAAACGCTTTAGTTTTTTGCGGAAAAAAAATATACAAACAATTTACAAAAAAAAAAAAAAATTACAAAAAATATGCAAATGATATTTTGTTTCTCATTCAATATATCTATAGTTAATAACTATAAAAATGTGATTAAAATGTTAATCAAAATATTCATGACGTCATGAAATATGTTAATGGTATTCCTTGTAAAAATTGTTGTAATAATTCCACAGGATGAACGACCCAAAATTTAGAAAAAAAGAATTAAGCAATATTTGTACAAATGTAAAAGCAATGAGAAATCAGTATTGTTCGATCATCATATCAGAACGGAACGCATTCCTGATTTCAAAGGAGTGAAGGAGCAAACAATCAATTGAGTTTATTTACAAAGGAGTCCTATTTAATAGCAACCACCCCTACCATCAATAATGGTTTCTCATAAGCAAATATAAAGCCCCCCGAACACTATGCGACTTTGCACCAACTTAGTGGGCCGACGTTCAGCTTTCGAGTTGCTAGAGCCGACTTTTGAGCACATTTTTCAGCGACTTGGCAGCGATTTTAGTTGGCCGACTCGAGTTGGTTGTGCAGGACCAATTCGGTAAAGTTCGTCGGACTTTTCCGAGTTGGTCGGAATTACCAATCACAGGGCAGTGTTGGAACACGTCAGTCATGACGTCACGCCCATGGAAAGAAATGGCGTCCATAAACGATTATCACCGCTTCGAATCGATGACAAACGAGTACACAATGAATATCAGAGTATTGCGAGTTTTTTTCACGCATAAATAAAGTTTGCACTGAAATGCAGTAATTGTATGCGGCAGAATTTATCAGAGGTTTCAAAACCTCGATTTTTTTCGGATTTTCCACAGCTGCTGGGGTAAACGCATTGAATTATGGGATTGCTGCTATCGCAGGCGACTTCATTTGCGAGTTGGATGGTCTACTAGCCTGACAAAATCGGACCAACTCGAAGTTGACCAACTAATTTGACTCATTAATCTTCAAGCAGTTAGTGATTTGTGTTTAATAATATCATTGAATAATCTCTAAATATTTTAAATAAATATAAGTCATCTTGAAAAAAATTTCATTTTTTTTTTTTTTTTTTTTTTTTTTTGCATTAAAGTATTCCATTTGTATGAACATTTAAAATCTAATGAAATCACTTCGAATCACATTAAGAAACTTATGTCGAACTAGTCGTGTAGTTTCGCTTCGCTCCAGAAGCCTTGCATACGTAAGGTAAAAAAGCGCTTTATTTAGCAAATTAATATAGAGACAGGAGAATATACGACTTCGCAGCCCTTTGTGGACCCCTATCACTTAAAACCTTCCCATGTTGGTAAAAAAAAAAAATCATAAGATCATTACTGTAATTCATTATATCTGAAGACATTATATCTTTATCTAAATGTGTCTTCAGATACATAATGAATTGACTACAGTAATGATCATGTGATTTTTTTTTCTTTTTTTTACCATATATGGTAAACGATTGAGCATTAGTTATTTCGTATACTTCCGTTTAAACATGGCGGCTGCTGAACGTACACCGTTGTTTGTTTGTACCGACTCAAAACGTTGAATTGTCAATATAGAGGAATCATTTGGAAAGTTATTTTTTTTATTTCAAGTCGTCTATTATCCATCTTAAAACGGCTGGAACAGTAGGTTTCATTTTATTCAGTGTTCAATATTGATAAGGAAATCGAAGCCTCGCTTTCCACTAAGCCTAGCACATTCTTTGAAACACCGGGCGTGAAAGACAACGGCAGGCATCGATAACAGAAATGGACGACTAAAAACGAACTTTTTATGAAATCGAAAATAAATAAATAACAAAAAAAAAATCTTAATATTGAAAAACCAACAAAAATACTTAAAATTAAACGTTGTAGCGCAATGACGAATTTGATGTAAACACCGGAAGTAACTTACGACATTTCAGACGCGACCAAGCAATAACTCTACTGAAGAAAAGAAATGATAAGGATCACGTGTTTTCAGAAATATAATGAATGGACTATAATTAATGTTATATTCTAAGTTAAAGTTTAAATTGTAAAAAATATTCAACGTATTAATTAACCGTATCGTACATTTATACATGGCCTAATGGAATTATCAGGAAACTCATGAGTTAATCGTGTTCCGCGCCTGCAAAGAATCTCCTTAAACGCACTCGATTTTAAAGTGAGATGCCTGTTGTGCTTTCTCCACACTCTTATCACTTTAAACCTTGCATAGTTGGTAATAAAAACACGTGATCATTAGAAATCAATGTTATATTCTAAATTAAAGTTTAAAACGTAAATAATATCCAACATATTAATTACTCGCATCATCGTAGACATCGCTTAATAGAATTATCAAGTAACTCGAGAGTTAATCGTGTTCCGCGCCTGCAAACAACTTCCTTAAATGCACTAGTTTTACAACTGCGGTGAATCCATCTATCGATAACTTTAGGAATTTTTTTCATTTTGGACAGTTTTGGGATATTTTTCATTCATCCCACGAGAACTACTTGATGCGCCGGGATGAAAAGTAGCCTTGTCCCTGTCATAGACTGCCTGTATGCAAAATTTCATTGCGATCCATTGCGCCGTTGAGGCGTGATTGAACTAGTTACAAACTTACAGATTTTCAGTTTTATACATTAGTTACGATTACCTTTAACTGAACTTTGAATTTAATCTGACATTAGAAAACTTTGCCACTTTCGATTCAGTTTTATATGTTCCAATTCATTAGATAATAATTCTCTCCGATGTTTATTGGTTGCATTCTAATATCTGGTATTAAAGTGAGTATTTCTGTGTTTTTAATTCACATTGAGGAAGTTCTGTACATTTTCAGAACGAAACTGTCTGTATTTTAATCTTTTTTTAAACTTTTTAAATCTATTTTTATATTAGTGTGCATGGCCGTAAATTAAAGAAGATACATTCTAATATCTGTTGTAATTCTTTATCTCGACACAAATATCATAATAAAAATGGTTTAACGGGCTGAACAATTATATGGAAAAAACGGGAAACTCCCATCGTGCACTTTCAGCTGTTTCAGATTCCCCTTCAATGACAAAATTAGGGGTTTTGTTTAGATTGGTGCATGATGGGGAATTTTCCATTTTTTTCCCACCATATTGTAAATAATTTCCTTCACATGATTAACCAAAATCTGTTAAAATATTTCGATAGTGCCTTTTTAAAATTGGTAGAAATCATCCTTTTTTTATATAACAACAAATATCCAAAGTTAAAGAGAGAAATATATCATCGAGGACCTTCTTTTTTCAGTAGAAATTTATATCTTTTTACTCTTTCAGTCACTAACCGTTAAGGTTCCCATAAAGCAATTACATAATTGATATCGCTGATACTAGTTGGCGCTGTAAGCGATATTTGTAGGATATTTGGGAAATATTTTTAGGAGATCAATAATCAGATTCGACAAAAAGTAGACAATGGGTCATTGGGACCTTCATTTCTAGGCAGCATTTCCTTTATTTATTATTCAATTTTTTCAGCTGATTTTTAAAAAAAATTTCTCTTTTAATAAAAAGAAAACCGTTTACTGTAGTTACGAAACTAAGAAAATATTAGTAAAAACAAACAAAATATAATATTATCAATATTTAAACATCTAATATTCATCGTTATATTGGTTTATATTCTAAAATATTTAATTCAAAAACATCAGCATTTCAAAATTTTAAAACCCGAAACCAACTGAAACTAAAACAAAAAGTATAATAAAGCAAATTTAACGTGCCTAACCTTCACAAAATTAAAAATCAGAAACTATATTGGCACTAACTTAAAACATCTAAGACTTTAAAAAAACCGCAACGTACGTTTCAGAGCTTCACACATCAAGCTCCCTTCTCAAGTGAAAATGATTCATCTTTAACTAAAACCTTTTCTTATCTGAGAATGTTAAACAGATAGATATGGCCGTTCCCATATTTAACAAAAGACACCTCTTGGTGACAATTGCTTTAAACATGCACAGGAAATGGTCGTCTGCTAAGGTTTCCATTACACTCAAAGGGAAAAAACTTTTTTAAAGGAAATAATACAATTATCAAAGCCCGTATTCCGATACATTTGAAGATGAAAGGTCCTGATTATAGCTACCTAATAATTTTATCATGCAAGATTCATAAAAGATACGCAAATATTTATTTTTACGTACACCATGAATCTCTACCTGTTCTAAGCTTCTTGATGTGTGAAGCTCTGAAACGTATGTTGTGGTTTTTTAAAGTCTTAGATGTTTTAAGGTTAGTGCCAATATAGTTTCAGTATTTTTTTTAAAAAAAGTATTGCGATTCTTTTTATTAAAAGTTGGACCTAGTGTTTATCAGTGCAAAAATCAGCTGATTCACGGTCTATTGCCGATCCTCAGTGGAGAGTAGTCACTACAAACCACTACAGTGAGTTCATGAAAGAAAAGCTTTTGATGACGTCATTTCCTTATAGATTGATGTGTCCAGAACGTAACAGCGCCATCTATTGCTACAATCTGTAACTGAATCTTACAAACATTACGAAAACTTTCTGGTTTTTGTATTTTCTGGAGTTACGAATACATAATAATGTGGTACAATATTTCAAACAATGAGTTGAAAGTTAATGGTTGAAACACAAAAGCAAGATGATATCAATTATTATAGTGAATATGTGTTGCACGAAAGATTGACTGTTTTTTAAAAGAATGAAATAGTTTAGTGCTCAACAATGATATGCGTATTTACGCTCTGTGGATTGTTGTTGCATTGTGTGTTCTTCGCGGCTTGTTGTGTTAAAGAAGATAGAAGCTATGGCGATCTCTCATCCTGAATATGGAAAACTCAGGGAGTTATTTTCATGTTATGTATTACTGCAATTAAAAGAGATTGAGTATATTGCTGAATACAAACTATATTGATAATAAAGTGATCTAAAGGGATACGGATAATAAGTAATCAACGAATACTAATTCTATTATCAATGTTTTTACAGGAAATCACCTTTGCCAGGAGACAGGAATACTAGTAGGAACTAGCGATTCTTGTGAATGTTTTAAAGCGACATGTATGTATATCACTTTGGATTATTACCATCGAATCTTTTCAGGATTATCAAGTGAATAAGAGATGCCGGAACTAATATCAGGAAATTTCGTAAGTTACATTTTTCCTTATGATACTTGTCCGTTTTTTCCTAAAGGAAAAGAAGAACACAGAGTATAACTGACTTCAACAGTTTAAACTTAAAAGCTAATTTAAAAGTTTAAATTAGATATAAGGAACATTTTCATTTTAGGAATCAATCAGATATAGTTTCCACTTTTCCCCATATCGTGATATTCATAGAGAAACTAATAATAGTGTTAAAACATAAAGTAAATAAAGTAACGAACTCGAACACAGTGAAGTGAACTTTAAAATATATTTTGCACAAAACAAGTGAACTGTTGCAGTCTTGCAGATTATATTAAGGACACTTTTTTTTATTTACAACGCAACGTGATTTCTTAATTGCTGTGTGAACTCTAGTGAAAGCATCTATTACTAAGAAGCAATTGTACAGAAAGTTTCTATTTTATTATTCAATTGTATAACCAGTTTAATTATGAATGTCAACTACTTCATAGATTCAATTATGTTTGATTATCTAAACGTGGACTTATCGTATCATTCTGTATTAAAGTCGAACACAGGGATTAAGTTTATATTCTCTTTCTCTCTTTGATAGAATCTCCTCTTAATATGTCGGATCTGCTCATATCTGCTGCAATAAACAAAGGGATTCCTCTATTCGTTATTCCCCTAATATGTTAAATTGCAGACCATTTTATAAACATTTCTTCATCGTCCGTGATTTCTGGAATCCGCTCTTTCCATTTTGTTATCCAACTTAACAGAATGCATAAGTTTAACGTGCGTACAAACAATTACATGAAAAATAAAAGAAAAAAGCACCAGGCTAAGACTTCACTGATATGTTTTTGAAATTGTCATACAGGGAATCCAAACGGTACTTAATCTGGTGAGTTTGTATTTTATTTCTCATGTAATTGTTTGTATGCACGTTAAACTTATGCAATGTATATATTTGTTGTTTAACAATTAATCCCTTACTTGCTAAGCGATCACTAGCGGAGATTAATTGATTGGCCATTTTATTCTTTATTTAGGTTTTGATGTTTTTTTAATTAGAGGACCATTCTGGTATTTACTTTTGTTTTCTTATATGTTTTCCGAGTTCACTGAGATGTAAGATACTGGGGTGGATCCATTTGACGAAAGTCAGGAAACCAGAAATGGCCCATCTTGGATTCTCGGTATCACAATTTCAAAAAACAGATCAATGAATTCTTAGTCTGATGCGTTTTTCTTTTATTTCTCAGTTAACAGTTAGAAATTTAAATGCCCAGTCCGTTTGCATTTTGGGCTTACAGGATACTTCATAATTTGGGATAAATACTGTGCCCTGTAAATCTTAATGAACAATGTATTAATTTATACTAAACTTCACTTTTAGACTATAGTATTATCCTTTATAGCAGCTTTATACGCTCTTGAAAACTTGCCGTTTGCCAGTTGCAGATTGGGGGAAATGCTTAACATGTACGAGTGGCAAATCGCATTTTACGATTCAAAAATGATTCAAAAATACGATCGCGATTCAAAAATGCCTGTCACCAAAGCGACAAAAATTGAGTTTGCGGCTTAGTATCGCTAATAATTCCCAATTAATTTCACAGTAGAGTTAAAGAAAAAGGAAAAAAACGTTTCCGCAGGAGGAGCAGGTAGTCAATGAAGCCATGGAGTGAAACCTTGTCGCCTTGTTTCCTTCTGTGAGTTTCCTTCATGAGGTACTCACTTATCCATCTTCCGCACTTTACGAAGTTCTTCCAGGCGCATAAAACAGTTGTGCGAGATACTTCTAGTTTCTCAGCCATCTCCCATGAACTTTGATGTTCGTTCTTTAACCTCCTCTGCAGAGACTACTTTCATGGCGTTCTCTAGGAGTATTCTTTACGTTGCGACCTCCATCACGGAACCAACGCTGCACTATTTCATTTCGCTTACATGCCGTCTTCATCACAAACACTATATATGTTCCCTTTCAGCTGTTGTTAAGCCTCATAAAAATTCATAAAGCATCACTTGTCGAATATCCAATGTCTCCATATTTTAATTCAACTCACAGGACGCAGAATACAGAGAACCTCATGATCAAAGATACCAAATGCAGTAGGGGGTGATCCTTCAACCGATGTAACTACACACCCAAAACATGTTTTATTTCCTTCCCTAGAATTTAGTGATATTTACAGATCAACCAACGAACATTTAAGGGTTTCCAAGCTGATAGTAAATTTTTAAAAATTCAAAGAGTAATCCACTGCTCAATAGCAAATTTCAAACAAAAAATCATTACTTTTGTAATGATCTAAAATCACGAGCATATATTTTTATGCTGCAATAAGATATTTGTTGCAAGTGAAAAAAAAAAGGACTATTCAATCGTCTTAATAGTTCGTTCCGTCTCTTCAAGCAAGTCATTGTTTAAGTGCTGGCCTGAAAAAGTTCTGTTGCTGGTGTTGTATTGTTTTGTTTTTTCTTTAACGGATACAAACCGATTCATAATTGGATATGAGCAAACTGGCAAAATACAGGGTCCCTTGAATTAAAGCTCGCTATTCCACGCACTCTACAGCAAAAACTACTTATCGCAATGGCACCAAATTTGCAGTACGTAGTAATGACGCCAAGGGAAGGACATTCATTGAAAAAAAAAAAGGAAAATTAATTTCAAAAATCACTACCACGGGGCATTTCTGGGTGTGTATGCTGACCTTGACAATGCAGTACAGCGCTGATATGGCTACAGTCACAACAGGTTCAATAAGTTCACCATCATTATTTGCTACCATCTGAAATGCAACAGTTGCAACTGTTGAACGCAACTTTCCCTCGAAATGTTGAGCACGTAACGTGATATGCTTCATGCTTTAAGATCTGCCAAGGTGCAAATATTAACTCAATAAGTACTTCTATAAATATTCAGATGTATTTATACAGATGATGTTTTAATTGTCCAGCGACAAAAATCAATTAAATATTTACAATCTTGCTGCCGGTAACATCAGAAAGGCAATCGAGCTGAAATTTGAAACATGCATAGATCATGGGAGCACATGTAAATGATTAGCAGCACAGCACATGTACAATTGATGTGAGCCAGTAACGCCCCCTGGAAGTAATATAAGAGAGAAGAACAGAGAGCCGCTGTACAGTTTTGGAATTGTGTTTGCTCGCTGTTCTTGTACACAGATGGTTTAAGTATGCCTTGTTGAATACGGTAGCCGTACGAGCAGGTTTCCGACTTTGATCGCGGAAGAACTGTGTCATATCAAGACTGCGGATTATCCTTCCGAGAAATTGATGCTCGTGTTGGACGAACCGTGGCCACAGTAATACGAACATTGAATCCGTAGGTTGAGGAGGGACGAACTCACCAACCCCGTCACACCACCGAACGAGAGAAGGTGCACAGAACTATTACGGATCGGACAGCCACATCACAAGCCGTAGCTCAAGAATTAGACTGACCGCATGGACTGACATACTCCAAACGCACATCCAGCGTCTCTTCCTCTCTATGCCGGGCCATTATTACCGTCCATGGTTGCTACACGAGATATTGATTTCTTTACGTTCCTCAAGTCGCACCGAGCTGTAATTGTAATTATTTCACCCTTGAACCATAAGTTAACTGTAAATAAATATAGCTTTTATCTCTTGTCTTTCGTAGTGTTGCACTTTTAATGGCCAGCATTGTAGATGGGCCATCAATAGCAAAATAATAATCAATTACAAAAAAACAAAAGCTATACCAGTATTAATTAAAAAAGAAAATAAAGTTGTGAAGAATAATACATTTTATAATATATAATCACATTTGTCGTAACTTAAAATTCGAACGAAATCAACATCAATGTCTGCGATTGTAACAAAATGGAATTTAAACCTCAACATAATTATTCCAGATGAATTTATCGTCAGTTTGTTCATTAAATAATACACGCAAAGACTCATACAAATAAACAATTTTAAAAAAGTTTAAAAAACTTTTATAAAAAATTGTGATACAATACTTCATAAAAGGTCCAAGGACAGTTTCAAGGAATACATGTTCCCCATCATCAGCAAGATCATCACGTGTTCCCATCATCAGTTTGTTGTAAAAAGAGTTACTTACATACAGATGTTGTAGTTAGAAATTTATTTCCTTTCAAACAGAAATTATTTATTGCTGGATAATGGTCTGGGAATGTTGGATATTTGTAAATAAACAACAAATCACAAATATAAATTATTTGATTTGTAAAATACTTGACAGTGGTTATTTTAATTTTTAAAAAAATCATCGAAAGAAAACCAAAATATTGGAAATTAAAAGTATAATTTTGGCGCTTAAAGAAACTTTATTTACAAAACGATTTTAATAACTTTTTTGACGAGTACGTTAAACATGCTAAGAAACATTACAATTGAGGATTAAGTACTAGAAATAATTAGTTAAGGATTATTGATTTAAAAATTTAACGAGCGGGTAATGTTATGAGAAGATAGTGAACAGCCTCTTCACTTGACTAGAAAGATAAAATAAAATTACAATGAAATAGGCACCCTGCTAGTAGCGTCCAGACTGCTGATTGAACATCGAAAGGGGAATCTATGGAAGATACTAGCAGGATGCCTATTTATTGTAATTTTATTTCATCTGTTTAGTCAAGTGAGGAGGCTCTTCACTATCTTCTCATTATTTTTTGATTTTGTAAATCCAAAGAATAATTTGGTCTTCGATTACA
>JAFIDM010000007.1:48858439-48893357 GCA_023159025.1 Thereuonema tuberculata
TGAATTTGTGCTCGTCGACTTTTTTGCACGTGTATTTTCATTGGCTGTTTTCACCTTTAAGATAAGACTCGTTTTGAAACTCTTAGTATCGGATAGGTAGCTTTAAGTGTGTAGTATAAACATGCCAGTTTGTTTTTAAGCTAACGTTAAACCTAACCTAAAAAATTCGTTGGCGTATATGACAACGCGGTCGTGCCTAATATTAGACCCCAAAAGATGCCTAATATGAGATAGGGTCTCATATTAGGCATTCTTTTTTTTTTCATCATGCAAAGCTTGTTTACATTTTTTGTTTTCAGTTTTAGATGCCTTCCGAAACAAAACGCAAAAAATGGGATCCTGTAATGATGGTACGAGCTGTCAAAACCGTAAGAAGTCGTGATATGGGCTACAAAAAAAGCTGCAAAATATTTTGAAGTTCCAAAAAGAACTCTGGAGCGTTATGTTAAGGATTCAGAAAAAAACAGCTGAATCACTGGGCGAAACACATACTGCGAAAGTTCGACGAAAATCGCAGGACGAATCCCCGAATTTGACGCACCCCCATTCCACATTGACGCGAAAGTCCCTGCGATGTCGTCGCTGCGAGCGAATTGGATGTTAAAATCGTGCCGCAAGTGCGTCCAAATCAAACAGACGCAAATGCGATCGACGCATCGCGACGGTTTTTTCAACCAATCAGTGACGAGATGTTCTTGGACTCCCAAGTTGCTTTGCGAAGTGAGAACGCGGGAAATCCATAGAGAAAACATGGCGTCCGTTGATCGAGTGTTGTTCAACGAAGAACTGATATCGCAGGTTGAGCAGTATCCAGCCATTTGGGATGTTGGCGACCCAGAACATAAAGACGCAAAGATTGTCAGTGCTGCCTGGCAATCAATCGCTTTTAGTATGGAAGTTACCGGTGAGTAAAATATTATTTTTTCAATTTGCAAATACCAACACCAGTAATCGTCGTTAGGAAATTTGCCAGTCAGTTATTACATATGCATTTGTAATAACTGAATTTTTTTAAAAATTTCTTTTTCAGTGACGGCTGCCCAAGACAGGTGGCGGAATCTGAGAAATACGTATGTGCGTAATTTAAAAAAAAAAAAAATTGTCGAAGTGGGTCTGCTGCCACTACAAGACGAACGTGGATCCATTTCGATTAGCTGTCGTTCTTACAAACCACAGTAATGCCACGAAGGTAATACAATTTAAATTTATTTAGTTTTGTTAAGTATTTTAACTGTATTTAGATGTAATGTTTGACATTAATGGCGTACATTTCGTATTAGCAATTCACATAGAAAGGTGCAACACGGAAATATGACATATTCGTTCTGTTTGTACGAATGTCAAATGTTGACAATGTCGAAGAATTCAATGAACATATTGCGATTGTGGATAATATCAGGAACTTCACTGATGCTGTAAGATATATATGATACCCACAGATGTGTGTATATATATAGAGAGAGTTGTCAATATTAATTGACTTCCAATAACAGCAGATGGGAAAGTAGTTAAAAAATTATTTTGCACTATAATCAGTATTGCTCAATAGTAATCAATAATATTTAACAAAGTAAATACTGTATTTGCAGGTCATGTTAGAAAAATTCAGAAAAAAAAATTCAATATTGTTAGCAAATGGCTCTTCAGTCTTAGTAATGCACACAGGAAGTATAGTAATGTTACATGTAATATGTATGTGTTTGTTTTTGTAAATATCACAGTATTCAGATCAGTAATGATGGAATGAATTTGCAAGCAACACACCACACTAGCAGTTATGATAGAAATGAATCTATGACATGACTATTCCCTACAGAAATGAAAATAGTACATGATTTGTTATCTCAGTGTGCTTCTTTTGAAATACTGAATATTGTTTAACAAAATAAATATGGTATTTTCAAGTTTTTTTTTTTAGAATTAAAAAAAAAAAAAATTCGTTCTTTACAATGCTCACTGAAATTATAGTAATATTGTAGTCATATGAATGTGTTTTTTAATGCTATTTAACATGCTATTAATGATGGGACAAAGTTGCAATCAAAATAGCAGTGAAGAATGGTTTAACAAATTTCCCACTTAGCTTTAAAGGCTTGAAGATCTGTGAATATCATCTTATGTAAAGTTATTACTTCTAATTTGCTTCTGTGCCAAGTGTGAAACCACAATACAATTTTTTTCACTGCAATGCAATCTACAAAATTCATAATATGATAAATTACATATAACTTGTAGAAATCCTAGCTGCTATCGTTCTACATGTAAATGTGTTATATATAAATAAAATACTATTACTTGCATATTGTTAAATTTAAATCTGACTATACATTTTCAACGAATTTTAGAGAGAAAGAGAAAGATTTTCCTGTCCTCACTAACCCTAAAAAAATTTAAGGACAATAAATATTGTGTGAAAGAAGATAGTAATTGAATGTAACTATTATTTAAGAAATAGTATATGGGTTAAGATGTATCATAATTACATTTGGAAAATGGGAGCTGTATGTACTTTCCTGTTTATAAAGTGTATATAAAGTCGAACATTTTGTAAATTTAAACTTATGTATAAATAATACATTCATACATAATAATGTATTACTCAGGATTCTCACTGATTTTATATATGTTATTTAATGGTATTAGTATTCAAAATTATATCTGAAGTACTGTAGGTAATGTAAATTTTTTTTCTTTCTAGTACCTCTGGAAGCATGGCTGAAGCACTTCATGTCCTGTTCCTGAAGAAGAATCTTGTAGCAAGCAGCAGTCCATGGGAGTGCATCAGTAACTCCCAAACCAAAAAGAAAGAGATGCCAGGTCAACAACATAAGAGATGTGGCCGCATCAGATGTTTTGTTGAGGGAGCTGCACTTCCAAATACAGAAGACTGGAGAGGATTTCAGCTCTCAGAGATTTAATGATTTCGAGATGTTTGTGTTAACACTGAGGCATTACTTTACTAGTATGTCCTTACTAAAAGTATGAAGGCTGAAAATGTCCTTATTATATGTTGCACATAAAATAAAGGAAAGGAAAAGAGGTATCTGTCTTCCTGATTTTCTGGAAGAGGATGACCTAGACATGTAAACACATATTATAAACATCTCTAGCCAAAATTACAAATTTAATTATAGTTTTCAAAAGTTAGTTACACGTCGACATGTTCAATAATCATATTCAATTTGTTGACTTGTAAAGAATTTTTTGTTTTACATAAAAACTGTAACTGTGGCAAGAGATGTTTTTACTATGGTTGTATATTTGTTTGTTTCATTTCCTATTCACTAGTTCTATTGTTTGCTTATAATAATGCACAACTGTAAGATAGTTACTGATAAGATTTATAGCTTTTGTTGTGTAAAGCAAAAGTACTTGTTATCCAATTCCTTTGAAAATGATCTATATGTGTCTCTGATAAGGATATTTGTAAAAAATTCAAAAATAAAATACCTACAGGTGTAACATGTGTAGATAAAATGAATAATAATATGGTGGAAATAAGACCCCCACACATTGATGATTGACAAAACTTTATGTACAATTTAATTTGTAATTTGTACATAAATGCTGTCAATGACCAATGTGTGGTGGCCTTAATTCCATCATTTTTATTCAACAATAAAAGAAGCCACAATTTCTGTGTTTACTTGTAGAAAATCACAGCCCATACAGATATGATTGTTTAGTTTAGAAAGTATGCTGCAGATATCATTTAAAGTGGGTGGCAATAGTACCATACCTTTTGTTTTAGAATTCCTTTTGTAATTGATGTTTGCTTGCTTATTGGAATTGTGTAGGTGTTTTGAATAAAAACATTTGTCAGGTCTTCAAGGATAATTGCCCCATCACACTGTATTAATAAGGTGATTATTTCTACATTCTAATATGTGCCTATTTATAATGTGTGTTGTTTAGAAATTTCCAAATGTTCACATATGCCTTTTGCTCATTGTCAATTAATATCCTATAATATTTGTTTTTTATTATGAAATGCCTTTAGCCAATTTGGTTTTGTTTGTATTTCTGTTTCAAAATGAATATCTTTGTTACTAGTTTTTTAATTTGCACTTTTATTTTGTCTTCAATATGTTCCATTAGATATATATATGTATATATCCATGGTTGTTTATATGTAATATTGTGTGCATTTGCTCATGTTTCGCAGGATTTATTTTTATCATTTCACAGTATTCATTTGGCTGTGTTACTTATTCGCTATAAGTTATGAATACTGTTATTTGTATCTTGCTTGTAATCATTTATTATGTGAAGAAGCTCATTGATTGTTTTGTTAAAATTATCAGCAGAAATTAAAGAATGATATATCCCATTTCTACTTATGTTTTTGTAATGAATATGATCATTTCAGGTATTCATGACGAATACGACACTCACATGATCTGCAATATCCCTTGTACTGATAGTGTTAATGTCAGAAAAATAAAGGCCAATACATGATTCTGAAACTGCAGTTGTGGCATTTGCAATTCTTGGAGGTTTACAAATATGATGAATATGATATAAAATGAAAATTTTTAGGTAATTGATAGTTTTGTTATATACAGTATATTTGGAACTATCAGTGTTAGCATCTACTACACACATTACACTCCAACATATTGTCTGTTTCATTTCAATTGTGTTATTTGTTATTTCTTCCTTAATAACAGTTTATATGTGTGAGGAGATTTGTCAATTGCATTATGTCCCATGTGAAAACCAAGAGAGGTATTTGCCTTGTAGTGACATGGAATATGTTCATATGTAGTGGTAGATCATGCACTTTTAAATAGACATTTATTATGTACAACACAATAATGCCATCGCCTCTTTTAGTTGTTCTAAGTTTATAAATTTTGAAAAAAAAAAACATATAGTACAAACACCTCTGTTTTATGTTCTAAGCTTATAAATTTTACAGAAACCAGATTTTGTTTTTATTATTCTTCAGTTATTACATTTCAGTCCTATGAGATTTTTTTGAAATAAATCTGCCTGTAGGTGCTTTGCAGACATTAAAGTTAAAATAACTACAGTAGATCTGAT
This sequence comes from Thereuonema tuberculata, assembly GCA_023159025.1. Taxonomy (NCBI): domain Eukaryota; kingdom Metazoa; phylum Arthropoda; class Chilopoda; order Scutigeromorpha; family Scutigeridae; genus Thereuonema; species Thereuonema tuberculata. Next base: position 48,863,486 of record JAFIDM010000007.1, read on the forward strand.
AAAATGATGCCAATACATAATTAAGCTAAAAATAAACATATGTACAATTAAAAAATGACCGGTTTCACTAGCGAATCATCTAGCATACTCAGGTGATGGTAACAAAATGGTCCATGAATGTAAAGCCTCTAGAGTAAGACCGCATTACTGTAAAGACAAATGATGTTGCTGCCAATCCCATACGACTTCAGGAAATCACAGATCAATATAAATAATGAGGGAATGGTAAAACCATTAGTTACAATTGAGGATGAGAGTTATCCATTGAACTTGGTGGGAACACTGAACACAAAGTATTGTTAACTTTGTAAATAACAACAACGATACATGTAATGGGGGAATGTTTTGAAGGGAATGTTAATCAACAAAAATAAAATGAATTAAAAAGTAATAAATGTACTTAGAATCTTTTTATAAACAAAATATTGGCCACTAAAAATCATTAAGGAACATTTGAAGCAAGAAGAAACCAAATTAATAAACAATTAAAAAAAAACCTGCAAAACTAAAAAATAATAATAATTGAAATGAATAAAATGAGAATCTTTCTCTAAAGAAATATTAGCCATTAAATAATCAATAAGGAATATTTGAAGCAAGAAGAAACCAAATTAATAAACATTTCAAAAAAACTTACACAATAAAAAAAAAAAATACTACAAAACTAAAAAATAATAATAATTGAAATGAATAAAATGAGAATCTTTTTATAAAGAAATATTAGCCATTAAATAATCAATAAGGAATATTTGAAGCAAGAAGAAACCAAATTAATAAACATTTCAAAAAAACTTACACAATAAAAAAAAAAAATACTACAAAACTAAAAAATAATAATAATTGAAATGAATAAAATGAGAATCTTTCTCTAAAGAAATATTAGCCATTAAATAATCAATAAGGAATATTTGAAGCAAGAAGAAACCAAACACAAAGAAAACCCTACTAGTAAACAGTAAACAATTGAAAAACAGAATTTTCTAGGGGTATGGGAGAATTGTTCTTCTTTCTTCAGTTATGGCAATGAATTCCTTTTCTTTTTATCATCAGGCTTCTTGATTCCATATTGCGCAATTGTCACTTCTTGGCAGATTGTAACTAATAGTTATAACTAGTGGTTAGCCTATTTATGTAATGCGAACGCACAATTGAAGCTTCCATTTTGACTTGTTTTCTACGCTTCGCGCCAACGCCATTAATTTCCGCTTCCGTTTCAGACCGGATCTTCCCCTCACTTCCTGTTAATTTCGCAACGATTTCGTTAGTTAATGTGGAATAGCCGATAAAACACATGCGAATGACAATTCGCGCGATGACTTTGTCTTGCGATTTTCGTCGAACTTTCGCAGTATGTGCAACGCCCTGTAGACGTTAGTTTGCGAAGACGGCCTACTTTACCACAACACATTGAAGATTCGTTAGTAAAATACTGCATTGAGATGGATTCAAGGTTTTATGGCTTAAGAATGAGGGATATTAAAAAAAATGTCATTTCAGCTTGCTATGAAAAATGGCTTAAAGCAACCGTTTTCATCAGAAAAAAATGTTCTGGTGAAAAGTGGTTAAAGGGATTTTTTATCGACACCAACAACTGTCTAAAAAAAACCTCAAGCAGCATCGTTCGCAAGAATTAAGGGATTTAGCCCAAACAATGTGAAATTTTGGAATCTAAAAACGAAAAGTAAACAAAACCTGAAGTAAACTTCAACTAATTCGTTTAAATGTCATTTTTCTTTTTTACCTATTAGCGATGAAGATAAATATTACCTAATTATTGTTTAAAGTTTTGTTTTTGACGAACTTTTCAGTAATTACAATTCATTTTTTTAGTTATAGAAGAGGGTCTCATATTAGGACTACTTTTTTCAAACCCCCAAAATGTAACATTTGTGTTTAAAATTTAATACAAGACAAAATGTAAAGTTGTTTTAATTTTCTGTCATTGTTATTTGTAGTAAAATGTATGCCTTAAAAGAATATCACATTGGTACTGTAATTACTCACTTATTTTCCTAGTTATAGATGAAAATAAAAAAGGGTCTCATATTCAGCACACTTACTCTATAATTGGCTAATTTCGTCTGTGTCTGTCTATCCGTCTGTCTGTCTGTCCGTAACTCGATATAATTAAGCTGTTAAGATAGATCCAAGGTTCTCAGTGGTACCATTGAATCAAGGATACTCAATTGGATGAAATATTAGTTCATTTTGTCATTCCATGTTGTTACCATGAAATTTTAACTGAAGTTCTAACAAAACATACGTTCAAAACCAAATAATTTTGTTACCACTGCACCGATTTTAATGAAGTTTGGCATACTTACTCAGTTTTTTACGCTGATTTTGAAACTCAAAACCATTTTTGCCGTAGAAGCTTCGTTCACAAGTTAGCGCAGTATTTAGATTATACAAAGGCGAGTTTTAAATGCCTTTCGGCGTTATGAGTCAAAAATAATAATTATTCTTTAGATAAATTAAACTTTAGATATGGTTGGTGTTTTGTTTTTCTTTTTCGGTGGAAAATGATCCTTTAGATTATACTCTCAGAACCTATATTACAGGTGTACAGGTAAGAAGTACACCTAAATAGGTCTGATAAACATTAAAAAAAAAAAAAATCAAATCAAATCATCAATCGAATCAAATATATATATATATATATAAATTGGCTAAGTTCGTCTGTCTGTAACTCGATATAATTAACCTATTAAGATAGATCCAACGGTGATCAATGGTTCCATTGAATCAAAAATACTCAAATTGGATGAAAATATTAGTTCATTGTGTCATTCTATGTTGTTTCCATGAAATTTTATTCTTGGGAACTGATCTCAACTGAAATTCTAACAAAACATACGTTCAAAACAAATTATTTTGTTACCACTGCATCCATTTTAGTGAAATTTGGCATACTTACTCAGTTTACGCTGATTTCGAAACTCAAAACCATTTTTGCCGTAGAAGCTTCGTTCACAAGTTAGAGCATTACTTAGATTACATTTACTTTATATTTGATAGTTGATAATAAAATGATTTTTCAGATTTTTTTTTTGCCTGTCGTCCGATAGGCTTTGCTGCTAGTTTAATAAATAACGGTCAACTAGATCACTATAAAACAAACTCTTTATTCATGATATTTAGTTTCTCCTAATCGAAGAAATTCATCTCTTCAGATGAATAATAACAGGAAATAATTTAACTCCTGGAAATAATTTAACTCCTGGAAATAATTTAACTCCTGTCTACAGAATTCATATACAAAATGAATTGAATATATAATCATCTCGTATTACGTAAATAAAGAATTGATAACATAATATAACAATCTTATAGTACGTAAAAACAAATACTGTTATCATCAAAATAAATCATTGTATTGAATAATAACCTAACAAACAATAAAGGATCATATAAAATATTACATAAACTTATCTTTGTTTCTGATATATTTTTTAAATTTGTTGAGATTAAATCCACTAACCTTTAGGAAATTATCCTTATTCATACCAGGAAAAGAATTAATAACACCTGACTCAACCATGAATCTTTCCTTGTCATTAGGGATTCGAAATAATACATTAATTAAAGGATCAGGGTTGTGATTATTAATTAGGCAGTGATCTGTCCTGTCAGAAATTCCTTGTTTGTTCTTGTTAAAGACCCTAAGATGTTCTAAAATTCTTTCTTTTAATGTTCGTCCAGTGCTTCCAAAATAAGTTTTATTGCAATCTCTGCATTTCAATTTGTAGACAACACCCATTGTATTCATGATAGCAGAAGAGATTTCATTTTTATTCTTCTTAATCAATTGGTTATCTTTACAAAATATGACTTGGATATCGTTTTTTTTTACACAATTATTTTTTTGGTTTGTCTAAGTACATACCTAAAGGTAACTTTAAAATATTTCTGTAGTTATTCTGAATTTATCCGAAATCTACTATCGAAGTGGAAGAAGGAGACCGGACGATTGACTTCAGGAGGGAGAGACTTTCTTTTTACCAAGAACAGAGGCCAAAGCAGTGGATCACAACAAGATGAAAACAAGCAGAATTCGTTCACTTGCCAGGATTCTCCTTTGCAAGGACACGAGTCTCCATGAGTGGCAAATAGGTGGGTGGGTTTCAGAACCATGGAGACTAGCTTTCCATGAATGGTAATCTGACAACGGAGAACAATCAAAAACTAAGAATTAAATTCCAAATAATCTATAAATAAATATATTAAATAATTAATAAATAACGATGAACTAAATCATTATAAAACAAACTCTTTAATCATTATATTTCGTTTCTCCTAATCGAAGAAACTTCTTCAGATGAATAATAACAGGAAATATTACAAGTATTTTTGTTATTCTTATCCTTTCTTATTATCTAAAGCTTTCCAATAAAAACCTCAGAACCTGGATTTCGTAATCGAAATTTCATTTGCTCAAAAAGCAGACCTAAACCTAAAGAACCTATGGAACGTAGCTGTTTCCAGTACCCAGTATTAAAACCTTCAATTCTTCGGAAGAAATTCTTGTGGAGCCTGGTTTAAACTGAGTCAGTGATGAACATTTGGAGGTTGTGTTTTTTTTTACCTCCAAATTTTTGTTTTACCTAACTATAGGAAATATATCCATCCGTCCCGCCAATCAAGAAGTCCTAACCACAGCCATCATAATGAATTTTGATTCTTCGGCTGTCAATCTCTGTCAAAGCTGGATATCTTCAATAATGTTAGTCCGAATAACCCTTACCTTCATTAAAAGTTGTTACTGAACTTAACTGTATTTTTTTCCAATTGACTTCAATTAAGCTGCTATCCCAGCTGGAGTTCCTGTTGTGATTCATCTAGCAGGACAGTGCAGAACTCAGTCCCTCGGTCAGGTTCATCCTCAGACAGTCCGTGAACTCTTTGTGGAAGATATGGTTTTAAGTTCAGGGAGTGAATAAGACGTTGCAACTGATGCCTGTTTCACCACACAATTTTCGTATTGACTTCACCAGCGCTTCAGCGATGATGGGTTGGTTCTCTTCAGTAGTGATTGTGTTCTGTGACTCTTTGCAGCATATTTCGTTGCAACAGAACTAGTTTTCTGTTAAAATTTCTGTTCAAATTTCTTCTTGACTGCAGTTATTGTTTCACGTTTCAGAGAAAAAAAATATATTAAATTAACGTTTTGCTTCAGAGATGGCTACCCTTCGACTCATAAATAAACTTAATGACAGACACACGTTGCTTTAACGTAAAGCGGAATGCACCACTTTCCCTGCCTCTCATTGTGAATTATCGCACGGTCACTAACGGCCGTTCAATGTCACAAGGTGCTCGCACTGACATCAGGTGAATGCCCACTTTTGTACCCAAATGAGGCATTCCGGTGCCCGCTTTGTGTTAGGCTACTATTATTCTCGTGAAAACGTATAAACTGCTTCAGAAAATGGCTCCCTAGTATATCAAGTCCTTTAAAAGAGATATTTTTCTTCCTCTTTACAAGAAAATATAAGAGTTTATAAAGTGTGGTTTGCCAACAAATTCAATAACAAACATTTTTAGTCATAAATAATCACAGCATTCGAACTGTCTTCAGTTTGAAAGAGATTTTTGTATTTTTTGAGATATTTTGTTAAATATTTAGATGAGAAAATTATCACAGGACAATAGGTTTCATTCGTATTGATAAGGAAATACTCTAAAATGAATGTTTAATTTCCATCGTGGTTTCGATAGGATACATTCATCAAAAAATATCATATCAAGGAATTGTTTCGAAATTGCAAACATTCTGAATAGAATTAGATATTATATAAAATAGAAAATACTTGTATTTTTAGAGATTTCCTAATAAATATTGTGTTTTCTTCACGCTTTATTAAGAAAAATCAAACGAGAGAAGTCTACTTATTGAAACGTGAAAAGAACCTCTTTCGTCATTTTGTGTTTCGGGTAATATATGATTCGTCTAGTGATAATCACAAATGGAAGTGAATTCAGTACAACGTTAAAGAATAATTTGATAAGGATTTCCTTTCGTGGGATGTCCTTAGAGAAATTATTTATACATTTGATAACCACATATATGTAGATCTGGTATTTGCAACTGACATATTTTAAAAGCAGATACGACTAAAGAAAAATAAGTTATTTGAAAGTGAGCCAAAAAAAATGCCTCATTTTTATTATTAGTTTTATTACATCCTTTTCTAAATAAAAGACAAAACTTTCTCTACACCAACAACAACAAAAAAAAGTACTTAAATTTAATATTTAATAATTTTGCTGTGCAAATTGTTTTGCTGTTATTCTACAATGCTTTATTACTTTCCATCGACAGGCTTCAATGTGAGTTCAGTCTATTACAGATTTCTGTCAGTTTCTCTCCTTCCATTGTAATATTAAAAAAAATATTTAATTAATTAGTTTATATTGAGTTTGTTTTTTACATAAAAGAATTTTAAAATAATTTTTTATCTGAGTAGTCTTAGTAATAGCACAGCATTTAATCCAAAACGAGAATTTAGTAAAAAATCTCAGTTCGAGCACAGCTGAGACGCTTCTGCACCGGCCTGTGTTAGAAGAACAGAAAGCAAAATTCACCAGAAGTGATCATGAATTGGACGGGAACAGCTCACTCAGTTCCGTTAGATGCTGTTATTAATATTACCTTAGTCTAATTGTTCTCTTTATCTTGGATCAGTCGTCTTTATTATTTCGACATTTGGTTCTGATGCTTTTGTTGAAATTAAGAAGTCGAAATGAAGAAGTCCTTGTAGTATAACAATGAACATGAACTGATTCAATAAACTTAATCCACGATCAATGATTCTTCTTTATTACACTTAACAAAAACAATTTCAGAATTTCACTCGATTCGGTTAAAATGGCGCCACTGGAGAGAAATTAAAACAAAATTTGAAGTTATTAAGATTTTCAAAATTCTCAAGTAATTACTACAGAAATGGAAAGGGAAAATACAAACTGGAATGACATTCCCTCCTCAATTTTAATTAAAGTATTCGAATATTTGTCAATTATAGATCGACGAAATGCAGCATTCACTTGTAAATCCTGGTGCCAAATCTTAGACAGTCCATTGATCTGGAGGGACTTTTACTGCACTTTTACTCATCCAGAATATTCTCAGCTATCAGGAAGGGCTTGGTGTTCCAATGGTGAAGCTGTTCAAATCGCTTCTCGCTATGGAGCTGCTTTTGAAATTCTTAAGGTGGATTTATGGGCTTTCTTTCCCAATTCTTATGATGAAACAGCAGAAATAGCCTCTTCTCATTTGACGCAATTCTTTAAAAGGTAAACACTGATTTTTCTATTTAATTTTCCTTTCAGTTAACAATGATGTCGTTAGAACCTACAAATAAAAGCGATCGAGGTCTTTTTTTATTAACTCTTTGATCCCTAAGAAATAAAAAACAGAGAATCAACAAATTGGGGGCGGAATCAATTGGTTAGGATAATTGTAAATATCAAACTAATTATGTGTTCTAATTATTACTGCCTCAGTAAATAACCTTTTTAATAAACAGTTTGGTTGAATACTTTATCTAATTATCAAAATAAAAAAATTTTGATTTTAAGAATTTTATAAAGTTAACTATAAAACTGTAAAGTTCATAAAGGAAGCATTTTAATGTTTGGTGATCATACTGAGCCATTCCAGTATAGGCTAGTGGTTTGGGTGGCCTCCTAAGAAACAGATGTGTTCGAATCCTTACGTCGGCATGGACGTTTATTTCTTTTCCTGTGTTGTCTGCTTCTTCATCTTCCCTTAAAGCCTGAAGCCATTATGGAAGGCAAATGAGAAACCATCTCAGTGTCTCCACCCAGGAGAGTGAATGGAAACTCCTATTAGAGATGCGTGATCGTAGATCGCACTCAGTGGAGTGCAGGGGAGTGATAGGGAAATTATAATCATTTAATTAGATATTAATGTAGGTAAATTGGCAGTTACAACTACAGAGTAACTTCGATCCTAGAACTTTGAAATACGCTGTAACTGCACTGAAAATCAATTTAAAATGAAGTTTTTCTTATTTCCTCAACTAATTTTCTTTACTTTTATTTTTTAACTGAAACAAAATTCATTTTAAATTTATATCTAATACTTTCGTCTTTTTCGCACAATAGAAATAAATATTCCTTTTTTTTTTATTTTCGATCCTTGACACTTAGTAAAAAACTATTTGAGAACCACTTACTTGGAAACGGAAGTGTTATCTGATTCGTTGAACGGTTTCTTAGGGAAAAGTATAGAAGAGACAAATCAAATTGAAAAAGTAAAGAAGCTGAATTCAATGAAATATTTAAAAAACAAAACAAAAAACAAAACCAAATCTTAATATGAAGTAACTTTTATTTTCTAACTCACGTTCAAAGCATGAATTCATTCTTTCTAGAAGAAAACGGAATAAAATAAACGGATGCAAATTGGGTTCAGTGTGATTTTAGATTAGTTTTATTAGATTTTAATAAATATTATCCAAACTATTTAGTTGTTTATTAATGAAATAGTTCAGATACCGTAACTAAACATTCCCAGTTCGTATGAAACGAAATACAATTAAATTATTGCACGCAAAGTTAGTAATACGATATTGAACTATGTACTGCTTGTTTCTAAAATTATTCCACAAGAATAATTGATTTTAACTCTGTAATAAGATTATCTCTAAGCTAACTGCATACATCTTCAAATTCAATGGTGATTCGGATAATTGAGGATTCGGTTAATTGACGCTTTACACTTTTGCTTTAAATATGTTCTATTCACACTTTATACATTTTCTATTAATTGATATAAAAATAAAACATCCTTTAATTTAATCAAAATTAAATGATAGTTATTGAAATAGTAGAGGAGAAGGTGGTATTTTGGAACCCCACTTTGTCTTTTGGTCACCATGGTTCACCAATAAGCTTGAAATCCAAACTGAAGGCGTAAATAGCTGTAGCAACATCCCAGCTAACTATCCTAAATGGCTAGCTACTATCCCTAAACCGAAAGATATTGTTATTTTGTAAAATTTGAAAGAAGTCAAAATCGTGATCCGGTGATTGGGGGAGGGTAATTTGGAACCCCATTTTTTTTTTCATAAAAATTCAATATCTTGCTCAAAAACATGGTTTTGTTTATTAAAAATAGATATCAACAAGGATGGTCAGTTTGACATTTATATTATAGCATTCCCTGGTCGCGAAGTTGAAAAAGTCTCATCGCAAAATAGGCATTTGGCATCCTCTTGGCGTGGCTCATCTTCCCCAGCTGGGATTTAAAAATCTGAATCTCCAGATTCAGCTGCCACAAAATATTCTGCTTCAGATGACTCATCAGAAAAGCTGGCAGATCCCTTTCTCGCAGCTTTTTTTCTCCTGATCATAGGGTTCCAAATTACCCACCACCTTGGGGTTCCAAATATCCCGCAATTGCCATTTTGGATTAGTGTTGATCTACCGTGTAACAACTTGTAGATTAATAACATGTTTCATTGGTTATTGGTAAAAGAAGAACTGTACAACACATATGATGCACTAAAACTTAGTTACCTACACTGTAGGAGACACAGAAAATATAAACACTTACATCGAAAAAAGTTCTCGAAACCGCGTTCTGCAACAAGCACTTATCTACGCTTAATCAAACGATTAGCAGCAAGCAACTGACGCGTGGAGCCTGTGGTCGGGGGCGTGAGGGCAACAAGTTACAAGTTCCACCGGGATGGTGCGATACCTATCTGTCAGTGAAATGTCAGGGTTCCAAATTACCGACAGGGTTCCAAAATACCACCTTCTCCTCTAAATTAATAAAGTTTAACGTGCTGTAAAATGAGTTAAATTAAATACAACAAGAAATAATTTTTCAGCATAAATCGAACCAATTTGCCTTTCTGGTTCAATTAGTAATTGGTTGAAATGTTGTCTTTTAGTTTACTTAGGCAAAGGTCAGTTCCTCAATTAACAGAGTTACATTTCGGGGGTGGATGGAACCGAGATTTCCACGATACCTTCTATGAAGAGGCTATTTTGACCATTGCTCAGTATCTACGAACTCAACGCAATTTAAAGACATTCTCTGTCCGATGGAGGCTCAATACATTATATGGATCTCTTATTTTAGACGCCCTCCGAAGCACCTCCACAAGCATCAAGAAACTGAATCTGGTGGAATGTTTTCGAACAGAGACGAAAAGGTGAGTTTTCAGTTCTTTTAATAATTAGTTAACCATCGTTGTTGGACAAGGAAGGATTTGTTCCTTGATCATATACTTATTATTCTATTGTAAAAAGTATTTAGAATGTTTTTATTTTTAGTACATTCCTTTTGCTAGATGTTCAACCCAATTTCCTTTCATTATAATATTTTTGATGGTCCGACAGAACATAATTTGTGGCGTATTTTATTGAATTTACTACAGAGAAGCCACATTTATTTAACCACAATAAGATTCCTAATTTTCTAAATACTGCTTTTTTTTTAAAAATCTTCATTGCGTATTAGTTTAACTAATATAGATAGGATTTTTTCCTAACTTTTGTGTTCTATTTATTTTGTTGACGGCCCCTCGCAGGACTTTCCTTTCAAACCCAAATACTTTTGTTGTTTATGAAAGTTTTCTCCTATCAGATCTCCAAAATATTCCTCCCATTACCTTGATTTTTAACTTCTAAATTAGGAATTGCATTTTGAATCCCCGAATGTTTTCTATTTATTGATCTGTTTCTGGTATTTAATGATCTCATGTTGTTGTCTATCCCCATTTCTTTTCTTCGTTTCTTCTATTTTTCTTCAAAGTTTCTTAGAAAATAAAAGATGACCAAAAATTAATCTTTAAAATGTTGGTAAGACTTCATTTTAAACTTGTAGATTATTGCCAGAGATTTACTATATTTCGTTTGAATAAGCAGTTTTTTTTTATCTTTTACTGAAACAATGTCACTTTGGATCACAGATGGACGTGTGGATGCTTCCAGTTTTATTTGTTTCTAGTTGGAGGTACTTGAAATATCGAAAGCCATTTTGGCCCCTGGAAACCTAGGATAAAAACAGCCACTAATCACTCTGTTTCTCAAAATATCGTGAATAAATAAAGTAAAAGATCATTGTGGCCCTGGTGGTTGGGGATGGTAAGGCTTCCGGTGTTCCCTGACCAAAGTTGAAATTAGTAGTCAGCCCGATCCCTGCCCGCCTTCAAACCCCGATAACCATTCTACACAGGGCTGTAGACATATCTGGGAAAATGCAACGTGAAAAAATTCCTGAACATAACCGAGATCGGGGATTAAAAGCTCGCTTCCTCAAGTCAAAAAGCTTTACCACTTGGCACCAACAAATAAATTATGTAATTTTATTCTATGAAAAATAGTTCAACGATTTATTTCTTTTCAAAATAGCAGTAGTTTCTCAAAATAATAATTTTAGATGTGATCCTGATATAATATCCAGCAGATGTAAAAATTAAAAACAGAAAAATCTAAATAATAATTTTTTTTTAATAATATTGTTACCAGTGGATTGGGTCACCTTCCCATCGGGTGAATCGACTCGCCCAACCTGTCATCCCTGGAAGGAGTTGACCGTTCCAGGACTGAATGCGAGGCAGCCTATGGGTATTTATGGAGCTGCAGAGCCGTATTCAAGCAGGTCGTTTGGGCGGCAGCAGCCGCAGGAGTAGGCTCTCCCTCCCCCGGAGCCGAAGTCGTTTAGGCGGCCAGGAGCCGCGAGAGTAGGGACTCCAACCGGAGCCATTGAAGCTGAGTCCAGTCGCCCAGAGAAGACGGCGGAGCTTAGCCAGAGACCGGAGGTAAGAGTAAGCCTAGCGAAGTCAGCGAGTGGCTTACGGTAACGAAGACTACCCAGTCCGGGAGAAGTAACCCGTCTGCCGAGCGAAGTGAGGAAGCCGCAGCCGCAGCTTCAGGAAGTCAACGCCGGGAGAAGAATTCCTTCGGCCGTTGAAAACGCTCCGTTTACCGAAGACGACAGGGACGTCCGAAGACCAAGGGGAACGACTGTGAGAGAAGCGATCTCCAGCCGATGCCACCGCAGCAATTGCCGCCGGTCCAGAAGCCCTGGGTTCTACGAGGAGCGAGTACCTGTGAAGACTGCAGCGAAGCCCCAGTGACACTCGTGGGATACGGGACGATGTCGATGCAGCTCCCCACGAACTTTTAGTTTACGTTTAAAAGACTCTTAGTTTAGTTTCAATAAAGATACACTGAGGTGAAGGTGTAATGTAACGATTTCCTTCCAAAAATAAAAATGTGAAAATACAAAAAAATCTCAAACAACCAAATCTGACATAACCCTTTTGCTACTTAATTAGCTCTCCCCTTAGACTTTTCTTCCCCTCTCCCTGTTATTATCTTAATCCCAACGGAAGGAAAAACGTAAACGTCGCCTAAACTTGGGGTATTGCAATACCTGGTCCAGGGGTCGTTAGAGTAGCTCAAATTGTATTGCAGGATCAAAACAAAAAAAAATTAATTGTTAAAATCTTTAAAACAAAAGAGACAACTTGAATACTTTTGGTTTAAACTTAAACAATATAAATTTATTTAAACATTGTCAACAAAAAAAATGAAAAATGAAGTCTACAAAATATATATAACCCTCTCTCACAGCTTTAGGCGACTTGCTCCAGGAAATTAGCTGTTGCCTTAGAGCTAGAATAATCTTTCTTAATCTCCATCTAATTAACACTGGATTTTAATTCCCTAAATCGGTTGATTCTATTAAACAAAAGAAAACCCATACGAAACATTCAAAATTACACACTTAAACATTAAAAAAAATACATTTAAGTAAACCTTTAGAGAGTGGGCCGATTTTAATGGAAATGGAAAGAAAATATACACTTATCATTATACTCTTTCAGGACCGCTGCTGCTCCTCAATCCTCCCTCATCTGCTTCCTGGCATTTTCACTGGAGGGATTCTATATAACTGACTTTTCACTCAACACTTAGGATTTCTCTCTGCTACTCACAGTTACACATACCAACAGATAGTTTTCACGCACGTAGACCTGCATCTACTCCCTTAAATGCACACAGCCTTTAAAGTTTTATCTGTTTCACACAGTCACACTGGCCAATGTATTTCTAATTCTCCTCGACTTCACAGCTTCCTAACGCACTCAGCACACGGGGCTCCTATCCGCCTCCACACTGACTAACAGTTCCACACAGTTCAAATTCATAGTGAATTCTACAGGTTCCTACCACCGATCAGCACCACGGCCTAACAGCTTTCACTTACATTTCTTAGCTCACAGCTCTGACTTCTCTCCAATCGCCACACACTGCTTAGTCTTTAACTCATCTTACGGGCGCACTGCTCTCTTACCTCCAATCGAGTGACTGACCTCCGAAATTTTAGCATCTTGCTCTTCTGGCGGTCCCAGGCCACTTTCAAGAGATAACGTCTTTTCGCTACAGCATCTCTAATGCGGTTCCTCTCCGATCACCGAATCGGCTCCCTGGATCTCCCCGCAACTTACAACCTCAACAACTACCCCAACAACAACTCTCCATGACCTGTTTATCGGTCCCTTATATACATTCGGTTAACCCCTCCAAAGTCATAAAACAATTCAGAACAGGATCTCTTCGTTTCTTTGTCTACCAATTCCCAAAATAAACTGCCCTAGATATTCGCCACTCTTTGTGTCTTTGTTCAGCAACTTGGAAAATTCCACAGATGGAATGAATCACAAAAGAAACAATAAATTCAAAAAATCATATTCCTCGGACTCAAATCAGACCCACACTCTCAACAGTAAGATAAATGAAAAATAACCATCTAAAACCAGCGCCACTCTCTTTACAATAAGATATATAATATTATAACTATCACCATTACAAAAAAAATCAAAAAATGGTTCGATAAATAATCGAACCATTACAAAGGATCAAATCTCCTATCGTAAAAATCGCTACCCCCTTGCCACCGGAGTATTGTGGGCTTTAGACCCATTGCCCCAAACGCCGGTAGCAATATTTCTTTTATTTGTCTGTAGTTTATCAATATTTTTAATTCTATATTTTTAGAGAAATTAGATTAAATTAAATTAAATCATATTTTAAAAATATTATTAAAATTTGGCAAAATAAAGTTTAGAAAGTCTTATTTGTTAATATTACCTACTGAGGATTTGATAGCGATGAAAAATAAAATATTAAAGACAGCTTGAATTTCTGCGAACATTTTCATATGATTTTGTAAAAGGAAAAAAAGGTGACATCTAAAAATAAATAAGAAAATTGATAATTCTATAAATGAATAATTTTTGATCCGTGTTCTCGTAATTCAGATTTGTTTTCAGGAAAGTAAGTAATTCCTTTTCCTCCAAGTTCTGTTTTATTTTCATTGAAAAATATATAATAAAGAAGCTATAATAATAATAATCCTACGGCAGGCGCGCGCGAAGGATAGGAATTTACTCATCGTGGCGTACATCGACTACAAGAAGGCATTTGATTCAGTCCCTCATTCCTACATACTCTTCATCTCTACAAGATACATCCCAAGATCACGGCATTCCTGAATGCCACGATGAAGAGTTGGAATACAACATTACACCTATGCACCTCTAACACCTCCATCACTACAGATCCCATTCCCACTACAGGAGAGGTATTTTCCAGGGATATTCCTTGGAAAATCTCTTGATTCTGCCTCGCCTTGAATCCATTAAACCACATGCTAGACAACACAAGACACGATTATAGGCTTACCTCAGGCACTCTGACACCATACAAAATCACACACTTACTCTACATGGATGATATTAAACTCTACGCCAAAAACCACCCACAACTTACTAATTTACTACAAGTCACCACACAGTTCACCATAGACATTGGGATGGAATTGGAATCGACAAATGCCGCAAGCTCAAAGAACACGCGGGAAGACTACGAATTTGGAGGGTTTTGAACTGGACCATGGGTTTGCCATCCAATCCATGGAAGAGGGAGAGACCTGGGCTTCCAGCAAGCGCGCGTCATTGACAACGCAAACATCAAAAACGCACTCAAGAACACGTGAATGCGATCATGGTATGTGTTCTTGAGTGAGTTTTGAGGATATGAATGCGACCATGGTATAACATTCTCAAAGCACAACTCAACGCCAGAAATAAAATTAAAGCCATCAACACTTTTGCCGTTCCCACACTAAGAGATTTCTTCGGCATAATTCCATGGACAGATACCGAACTCGAAGCACTCCAACGCACAACATGCACTACATTCACGAAACACAACATGCACCATCCCTAGTCCGCTATGAAAATGATTACTCTTCCCCGCAAAGAGGGAGGCCGAGGACTCATCAACCTCATCCCCCAACACGAAAAACAAGTACATACACTTCAAAGAGCACAATAATCCTCACTCCATTTAGCCTTTGGCAAGGCTGACACACACCTCACGCCCCTGGATCTCAAAAACCCTTCTCCAACACTCATCACCTCCGACACCCACACTCAGGTAGCTGCGTGAATCATGGCCTCGTAAGGAACTCCTTAGCCAGTCTCATGTCGAGGTGGAAGCGTCGAACAGATGGCTGACAAGTGGCGAGCTGTTTGGGGAGACCGAAGTGTTCATGGTCGCGATACAGGACCAAGTCATTCCCACACGCAACTACAAGAAACACATCCTACTTGACGCAAGCACACATGATGACAAATGCAGGAAATGCACACTACGCATGAGACGATCGACCACATAATATCAGGCTGTCCCTTCTCTCCCAAACAGACTAACTCCACAGACACAATCAGGTAGCGTCGATCGTTCATCAACAGCTAGCACACAAACACACACTTATTAAGACGGTCCCATACTACAAGTACATATCACAAAGCGTATTAAAGTCATCATCACATAAGCTGCACTGGGACCGTCCCATTCCCACCGACCAAACCATACATCACAACAGACCTGACATCACACTTGTTGATAAGGTCAACAAACAGACCTATCTCATTGATATTGTAGTGCCTATCAGCTAGAACATGCAGAAAATTCACGCAGACAAGATCAGTAAATACACCGATCTAGCACATGAGCTCCAGAAGCAGTGGAGGCAGGACCGAGTACGTGTTGTACCCATCGTTCTGTCTGCCACTGTTCTGGTGCCTCACACATTGCACAACAGTCTCAGCACACTAGGACTTCACAAAAACACTTTTGCACAACTCCAGAAGGCTGTGGTATTTAACACAACACGCATAGTTAGGAAATTTATGGAAACAACCATACATCCCTAACCATTCTTGCACACATTTTTTTTTACATTTGACAATATGCGCTTTGGTCCTCGACCCGCCATATTGTCTTTTATGCGGAAACCCAAGGTTTGAAACTTTTACATAATAATAATAATTTTCCTTTATTTGTGATACTTATTTATTTATCTTACTTATAATCATAAAAGAAATAATTATTATCCATTAAATAATATTAATTAGATTTTCAGGGAATTGTTATTTACTTCTAAAGCAAGAATCATCTCAAAAAATAAATGAGTTATTTGATAGAATTTGAAAAGAATAAAACGTTAAAATGGATAGCAAGTCAATAGAAAAAGAAAAAAAATAATTTATTTAGTGTTAGAGTGAAAAGTTGTTGTTTTTCCCATGGGTTTCTAAGGACAGAAATTACGAATGTGTCCCGTCTGAAAACGAAGACAGCATTGTAAGAGTTAGAGAGTTGTAATTCGGTTTGCCATAAGGAAAGAGTCCGTAACTAAACGCAGTAAATTTTATCACATTTATTAAGACTTTTATATTATTAATTGGATATTAAAAACATTTATGACATCATCGTACATTACTATTATTTATATAATCGTCTTATTTATAAGGAGGTTTAATGTCAAGAATGAATTCTATTTAGTGATTCAACGTGGCTACGTTCCGTTGTGCTTAACCGTCTCGGCAAAGATTTTGCTTTACATAGCCATTCAAGACAAATTGTGTTGAATGTATATTGCAAACTTCGAAAAGACAATCCTTCTCATTCAGTATCTGCCATTGTCCAATTGACAAATGATTTTACTTATTCTTGTAAAATCATTTGTCAATTGGACAATGGCAGATACTGAATAGTTTTCAGGATACGGACCGAAGCCAAAAGCAGCGGGTTTCGTTCTCCGATTCACGGCCGGTGTACATTGTAAAAGTTTAATTGTTTTGATCTGTCTTGCATCCGGCGAAAGGTAAGTGAATTTGATTCAGGAGGACGACTCAGTGGAATGGAGAAGATGGAGTAAACTTTTGTTTGAAAAAACAAACAAACAGTCCTTGTCAAAGCTAACAAATAATGAGAAAGAGTTACCAATTCGTTCTGATACAGGATTCATAATAATTAAATTATTTTAACAAATTATTAAACAAAAAAATAATATTTTCTTTTTTTTTCTCTCTGTAAATTACTACAGAACAGATATCAATACACACATGTCCAAAGCTTAAGGACAAATTTATATTTTTAAGGGTTATAGCCACAGAATCCGACAAAACAGCTTGTGACAATTTGCATAACTGTAGACGTTCAGTAGAAAACAGGTCCAAATGGAAATTTCTGAATCGCGAGCTTTGGGGTCACGTGGAAGCTCGAAGTAGATAAAAAGGAAATTGGCACGGCTGGGGAATCGCCTTTGTCTAAACTTCTGGACGCGAAGAACTAACTATATAAATGTGAACTTTTTGTCATGTCTCGAAGATATCTCGATGATGTCACCCTGAGAAAGATTATCGGAAAGTTGGAAGAAGGCCGCAGAATTACCAATATATTGCAAGGGAGTTTGGAATTGCGTATAGTATTGTCTCCAGGCTCTGAGCAGCATTTCAAACGATTGGAATGTGTTAGAGGCCCTGCAGTAGGTCGCCCTCGCTCTTCGACGACACATGAAGACCGATATTTAGCAGTAACAGCTAAACTCAATCGACGTCCGACGCCAGTGAGCTTGCAAATCGCCTCCATTCTAGCGCTGGAACGAGAATATCTCACCAAACTGTGGCTCGACGGCTGCGACTTGTAAGGCTGTATGCTCGTTTCCTGATACTTATTTCATTGAACTTCAAACATCGGCTGACATTATTTATTTATTTAATTATCAGAAGGCATTCGTTAGCCATGGGGATCAAGACGATTGTGTGGCTGCCAGAATTGCTAACTGTAGCGTAACCCAGGGTTCACCAAAGGGGTCGAAGTAGCTTTTACAATCAAAGAAACGGACGAAACACTGAATAACAGAGAATGAAACATCCAATCACCGTGCTGGGATTCGAACCCAGATTCCGACATTGCATTCTCATGGCAAGCCAAGGCTTAGACCACAAGGGTAACAGGAAAATATCTATTGGCTGACAATTAGCCTTTGACTTCATTTATAACGAAAATAGCTCATCCTTTAGAAATAACTTTTGATTGAATGGATTATATAATTAAGTTTAGCACATAAACCTTTTCAAGACTATTTTATTTAATTCTTCACTAACTAATATCTAAGTATTTTGGATTTGTGTATATTATTGAGATTCATCATTTTGAAAGATTTTCTTCACAAACAGTTTCCGAACACTCCTGTATTTTTGATGTAGGATATGTCGCGATCTTTTGAAATGATGTATGTATAACATATAAGTAAAAGATCCATAAGTCGCTAATCTTTGCTGACCATCAGTTACATACCATCAGTTATGGAAAGGAATGTTCTTATCCTCATTAAAACTATTTCTTGTTCTTACATTTCAGGAGTCCGAATTTTCTAATGAAATACATGAATCCTTACACAAATTTGACGACACTACAATGGAACTATTTAGATTTGGGATCGGAAACTTTTATGATGATTGCGGCCAACTGTAAAAAAACCTTAAATTGTGTTTCCATTTCCTGTGATTTTACTTATTTATCTGATTTTAAACCTGAGCAAGTTCACAAGATTTCTTATGTAATCTGGAAACGAATAAGAACATTGGTACCTCAACTGAAAGTGGAATTTCGATACGGTAAGAGAATATTCACTTTCTAATTCGATTCTGTTCCAAATAAACAAATAAACAGCGAACAAATTAAAGTTCTCTAAGTATTATTTAGGGAATAGCTTTCCACACACTCTAAATAGATCTATCGAAAAAAAAGACATTATTTTTGCAACGATGTAGGTAATATATAAGAACAATAATATTGTCTGTTTTATTTTATCAATAATCCAATTAAAAACAAATAAATAATATTGCGCTGGATTTACTGAAGTTTATGTGATTGAATAAAAAAAGAGCAACTAACTAGCTATCTTTTGTGTTAAAATTTCATTCAGTTAAATTTACAAATAAGACTATATTTAATTTTCTCCATCTAAAGAAATTAACTATAATTACCGCATCAACCATTTTATTTTAATTTCTTGGATTAATTTTAGCATTCAGTCTTCAATTTCAGTTTCTTATTTCATTGAAAAGTTGTAAAAAGCAATAGAGTTTTAAGCAAACCCTTATCATTAGAGTCTTTGGTTTTCTTTCACTCTTTCAACTTATAATCTTACAGAGAAGGTAACTGAAAATCTTGGACTTAATTTAAGAAATATATTGTTGTGTGCTATTAAGTAATTGTACAGGCGTTTCGTTCTGCACCTCATCACATACTCACTCCAACTGCCTTGTTTAACAAGTTTAATAAATATTCAGGCAAAAGATCTGTTAAATAAAAGTTGATGTGCACCAAACACAGAACTTACTGCTGAGTGAACGTGTCGTTGTTTCAAAAAGTAATTTCTAAAAATTGTTAACAGGTTATTTTCACAGTTTTTCAAAATGGCAGTTTCCATTGACAAGACTCTTCAAAGGAATTAGCCTTGTCTAACATTATTTTTGGGAGCTTTTACTAAAGTATGCAAGATCATCATCAAAATCATAGGATTCAGTATGAAGCCAGTATCAGAGTCATTATGAAGCCATCCTGAAAAATATGAAAAGCGCAAGGTCTTACGATAGTTTTCTCGTTGAGGATAATTTTTAAATTTAGATGAAAAATTGGACAATTAAACATTGATGATTCAGTAGCGATTTAGCAACCGATGAATTACACTGATGTACAGCCAATGTAGTTGCGGAGAGATTTGAACAACCCTCAATTTAACACACACTGCCCTTAGACATGGAACCTAGTTTGTGAAAGGTCCATAAATAGATATTTTACTCCTTAAAATAGAAATAAAATCGTAATATTACTATACTGTTGGGTATTATGAAAAATGGCTTAGGAAAACAGTGAATGACAAAGAGAAGAGGGATCTAATCCTTCTCCTGTGAAAAAAAAGGAACTGAATTGGAAGCAAACCTTGATACTGAATATTATCGTGTTATTATAATAGGATTAGTTCTGCCATTTTGAGTTAATTTGATGAAACATCAAACATTTTCATTGGAGATAAAAACAGATGCGGGAAGATTAGGACACCTCAAAACAAGTTGCTGAAAACGTTTCTTCAAAAACATGATGTCAAGAATATCTTAATATTTTTCTGGAACTTTCCGATAACTTACTGGGAAATTAATTATATTTTTTGCTGATTTTTCTTGTCAATTTCTTTAATGATAATTAACTGCACACTGAGAAGAATGGAATGAAAACACCTTTGATGCTGCTAGAGTTCTTTGAAAATTTACGATTCTTCAAGTTCGTAATTTTTGTTCACTTTCTACAAAGAAATTTTATAACGAAAGATGGAAGTTACAGCAACTATGCAGCAAGAAAAAGGTCATTTTGGAATAGGAAACAATTTAGAACTAAAACCTGGAAATTATAAAGAGATATAATAGTACTACACAATATATATTGCTACTACTACTAGCCAACGCCCACCCTTGGCTATTGAATCATTTGGCGACGCGCTGACCAGTAAAGCCGAACATCAGTGGATGTATCCATGGAATGATTGAGAGGCATGCATTCCCTAAGATGTTCCGCATTCATAACTATATATCCGCGGAGGGGGCATTCTGGAGAAGGGAGGATACCAATACTATGTAAATGGGTGGCGAGATAATCGTGGCCTGTCTTCATTCTAAAAGTAGCAACACCAACAGCTCGTGGGAATCTATGTCAATAGGCCCGTGTGTAATAAGACTTTGCCATTTTTTCCCCGTAGACAATTCTCTTAAGTCATTGTCTATAGGCCTGATCGATGGCTGCGTTGATAGTGGCCTTTGAACTTTGAATCGAAGGCAGGCATAATGGTTGTGGAAGAGTTGTGCCTTTTTTTTGCCATAGCATCTGCTCTTTCATTTCCATATATGTTGACATGACTGGGAATCCACTGAAGCGTTACCTGCCATCCTTTAATTGCCAGATGCTCTAAAGCTTGTTTGGTTTCCACAGTTCTTCTGCAGTCGGTTTCCGTGTGGCGCGACAGGTTTTGTATAGCCGCTTGTGAATCGACGAAGAATACTGCCTTACAGATAGGAGTAATTTTATTTAATTCAAGCAGCAGCAGCAGCTATTTCTCCATCGTAGTTACTTTGAGCGGCTCCTATAGCTAGATATCCTTCATAAAGGTGACTATAAAAGGCAGCACCTGTTGCTCCAGTTTCAGGTAAAGAGGAGCCATCTGTATAAATATTTAGCCATTCTTGTAGTGGGTACTCTTCATCAATTGTCTGTAGGGCTGCTTGATTAAGTTCAATGTCCAGGGATGCATATTTAGGCTGGCTATGGTTCTTTAGATTATATTTAGAATTTGGTAGATTATGGAAGAACTCATGGTAGTTTGTTAGCGGCGTTGCTTCTCCAAAACTATTCCATACTTTTGAGCAATTCTTTCATATAGAGTGATTGGGGAAATTTGTGTTTTTAATCGGATTGTTGCTGGCCTGTAATTTTTCCATTGATTATTATACACTCTTCTACGCATCTGCCAAAACCGAAGGGCTATTTTTTCTCGATGACTTTCCATTGGACTTATCAAAGTCTGTGCTTCCATTGCAGCAATGGGTGTGGATTTAGGTGCTCCTGTTATTATTCTTAAAGCTGTATTATGTACAATATCCAATTTATTGTGGATAGTAGAGTTCCTCGTAATAGTTACTTCACTCTCATAATCTAGAACAGGTCTAATATATGTCTTATAGGTGGTTAATAGGACATCTTGTCTGGCTCCCCATGTTGAGGCCGTCAATCGTTTTAATATATTTGTTCTTTTAGCAGCTTTTTCCGCACATAGTCTGATATGAGAAATCCATGTTATACGTTGATCGAGTACAACACCCAGATATTCGGAGAGGTTACTTTCTTTCAGTATATCATTTTTACACAATAGTGATATATGGAGTATTTTAGTGGAAAGCGTGAAAAGTTGGAAAGGGGTTTTTAAGGGGTTTACTGTCATCGAATTTTGTCTTGCCCAAAGCTCTAATTTTTTTAATGATTCATTTAAGGTTGTTTCTAACGCCAGGATACTTCCACTGGTTGCCCATGTAAGTATATCGTCCTCATATATATTGCTACATGGAACTCAGCGGATGCCACTTGCTGACCCCCCCCCTCCCAATGCGACAATGGTTCAACCCAAGCTCACGTGTCCCTTCGACTCCTACTTCGAATTCTGTAACCGTTATATTAGCTCACTTGAGGAGGGGGGCGTGGTCCACCCCGAAAGTACTCATGTAATTTTTAATTTGTACATAATTTTTTTTCAATCATCAAAGTATAGTGGCCTTAATTTCATCCTTATTATAGATATAATAGTAATTTTAATATCAGAAGACATGACAAACAAAGATAAACACAAATAAAGATCACTGAGCTGCTTTTCGAATTTTTAATACCGGTAATCCAAGACAGCCTGTTTCCGGTTCAATCATCAGTTGGATCACCTACTGTTAATTCCTCTGTTATGTCTTACGTTAAAATTCCAGAATGTCTTCTTTAAATCCTTTAGCTATATATCGGGGATTAACTAATGGCCCTTTTTTTTTTTAATTTGCTTTTTAATGTTTTTTTATTTGAAGGATTGTTAATATTTCTGTTTGTCTTTTGTTCATATTTTTTCTTTGATCTCACTGGGTGAATATAACTGATGAAGGTTAAAGAATCCTAAAAAACCGGCTGTCTTGGATTCCCTAAAGAAGCTCAGTGATTTTTAATTGTGTGTGTGTGTGTGTGTGTTTTTACCTCTGATTTTAAACGAGATCTCTTGGAAGGGGAAATCGATTTGCTAAATATTCTTTAATAAAGTGTAGTTTCTTCTTTTTTCCTAGAATACGATCTGCATTTTGTGAATTAATTGTAGTTTTGCGGACATTTTATAGATACGTTTATATATTTGAGAACGAGTCAATCAGTTAGAATTAAAATATCTTAACGTAGATGCATCTTAAGAAACAAACATCTCTCATCTCATGGATTATAGTTTCTTGTTGCTTCCAGGTCAGCAGTGATTTCTATTTGTACCAAGATAAAGGAAAAATAGGTAGACCAGAATTATTAATATGTCACTTACCAGAGTATCAATGGGTGAGTTTTGCAGGCTCCACATTGACTCCGACGATATTTTCGATGCGCCTGTGTATAAGAGACCTCGTTCTTTACTGGTGACTGCTACTAGCTGATGATCGCCATTTTAGCGTAAAACAGCTGTTCTAGGATGTCACTTAGTAAACAACTTAGTCTCACCCATTGATGTTTTTTAATAATTACATGGACATTTTTATTTTTTATACGCTAAAAAAGTTCATTTCAACCGCGGAACGCGTGCACATGAATTTTTCTCATCAATTTTCACAAACTCTCACATTTTGGCGAGTTTTTTATTGTTATCTTCAACATTGATTCCGACAATATTACCAAAATATGAAACACACAGAATGACATTGAGAGGAAAATGACTTGAGAATAAAAACTCACAAAAGAAACACAGTGTGAACGTATCCAAATAAATACAGAATAAAATATAACTATGTTACGAATATTATTGCTTCACCTTTATACCTATTTTGCGGAACCCTAATAAAAAAATAACTTTGTAGCTTCTGGACGCCATCAAACTTTCAATTGTTTGCTGGTGAAAAGTGTTAGCATTTCTTCACCATTTCAATTTCAAAGCTATTTTTCTAAAATAACATTAATATTGTTATAAAATTAAGAAAAATGAAAACAATAATTCCTTGAAACCTTGCTTTTTTTTGTTTTTTTGTTTTTTTGCAGCCTCCAAAAATCAAGACCTTGAATTCGTACAACAAATAATTCCAAAGGAAATTCCTTTAGTGTCTCTGTTATTTAACGAAGGAACGAATGCAACCCAGTTTGTCCACTATTTCCGCAGTTTTTCCAATACTTTAGGTATTTCAAAGCATTCTATTGGATTCTTTCTCAAGTCTTATTTTAAAATAAATAATTATAAATAATTTTAATTCTTTTCTAAGTTTTAAAAACATAACTCAAATAGGATTTTTATGTTTTATAAAATAATAAAAAAATAATTATTGCTTTAAGACCCCCTTTGTGATCTAAGGAAAAGCGTTGATTTCACAAATAGATCATAACGAACGCTGAAGAAAAGTGGTCTGCATTTAATTTTTATTTTGTTTTTTAAATTTTTATTTTAATCCATAATTACCTTTCAATGTCATAATTTCGTTTCATCTTTCCTCTCCTCTTCACTTGATTTTCAATTCTTTTCCTTTTCAATGGACCTTCGTGTGATCCAAAAGTGTCAAAACCTTCTGTATATCTTCGTCTTTTGCTGTCTCAACGTTCTGCTGGTTATTGGGGATGTCATCATCAGGAAATTGCTCAATATACTGTTTTCTCTTATTTACATACTGTTTCTAGTGTTCCTTTCTGATTGATTCACTTGACAGTTGTTTCTGATTTGGCTGTGGTTATCACGGATTGCAATAACTCCTTTCAAATTAACTTGGTTTACTCTACGCTAGGTAAGGCTGTCATATACTTATTTTTAAAACAGAGCTGTTTTCGAAATATTACGAAAATGTATCCCGTAGTTCCATTCAGAGTGTGATAATGTTTAAATACTTAAACTTCCTGATTCTTTCTTGGCAGCAGTTCAGTGTTTTCAAATTTAATGTAGTGACAAGGATTCTTGGGTTTGTGATCGCTATCTTTTTCGATTGATTCCAGTGGTTCTGTTCTTCACTCTGATTACATAACTATAATTTAGATGAGATGGAAGATGGAGGAAGAGATACCAGTAGTATCCAAGCGGCCTTCTGCTCGTCTTCAGTGAATTGTCAATATTGAAGGTAGTTGTAAGGTAACAGTCAAAGGATATGTCTAACAATCCAACCAATCTTTGAGATTAAATACAGGGCAAGAAAGATATTGTTACACTTGGGTGTTTCTCAGCAGGAAGTCACGGAAGTTAAAATCACTGTTTGAAGCACCCATGCTAAAAAGAACAAGTTCATTTTCAATTTCTTTTCATTCATTTCCATTTTCTCATTTTCATAAGAATATGTGGCATATGTGGTTTGTCCAGTTCACGTGATCACCATCATCATCATCGTCTGTTTAGGCTGTGAGTTGTAACTAAATGAAGCATAAAGATATGTATTCGTTTGGATAAGTTGGAAAAATAAGAGATTCGACCTTCAGATTGAATTCATTTGAGAAAGATAAAATTCAAAACTTGAAATGTGTTTTCTATTTTTATGATAAAGGCACTCATTTATAGAATGTAAGAGGAGTTGCTCCAATGCCAGTAGGTCACATAGTGTTATTGATATATAGAAAATTGGCTTTGTTCTTTGTTCACCCTTGTCCACAGTTTCCTCTTTAAATTTCTCCACATAGAAATTAACAACTGATAATTGTATGATGGGAAGATCCGTGAATAAGATGAAAAACGTTTGGTGTAGATGATTTGGTAAAGAGGATTATCATGTCGAAGATTACATATGATTTAACCGAATTCTTAATGTAGACTGGAATGATTCCCTTAGGAGATCTCAGTAAATTAATTAAGCACTTCACTATGAGATATATTAAACATTAATGGAGCCACACTGAGTTTGTAAAGATTTTGCAAATCATAGAATAGTGAAGAGTTGCATGAGATTAGACTTGATTAAACACTATTCCAAATGTAATGGAAATTTCACGGATCTTCTAATAGTAATCATCAGTCTTCCTGAGAAGTAAAAATTCCTTTATGATAGGAAGAATATCAATTCTTCATTCTTACGAAGAATTCACAGAGCAATGGCAATATGTTACTGTCTTTTGTTCAGAATGCTTGGTGTTTCAATCCTGACATCATCGTGTGTGATAATCTATATATCGCAGTCTTTAAGTTGCTAATACTATCTTTCTTAGGACGTCTTTGGACATAAGTTATGTAGAGTATTAGCTAGAACTGATACAATAACAGGAATGATTTCGAACGGGTTTATGACCCAAGTCCTGCTATACGTCTGAAAGGACAAAATTTGCAGCCATTCATGTTTGTTTTTCTGACAAAGTGTGTATATTATAATAAAATGGTCACTACTACAGATTTTACCAGTTCACCTTCCTTTCATTTTTATCCGCTCGTTTTCCCTTTCTTTCGTTGACTATTTCCATCTCCAATGCTTGATTGTCTGTTTTTTTAATAACAGATCAAAATTCTTATTTTTTTATTAAAATATATTTTCACCAATTAAAATCACTATTATTTTCTTTCATTTTTTCAAGTTTATTTTCTTTGAAACTTGTTTATCTATATTGATGTTAATATCTTAACACAGTCATTTGGATGTGAAACTGCAATTATTTTATTCAATTTGGTTTTCAAATTCTAACTCTAAAGATAAGGGTGTGTTACAGTTTCGCAACCTATTTCGCAACATCTATCTTCCAATGTTCATCACTTGTTAGTTAACAGCCTTCAAATTCACTTCGAGATTAATCAAACAACGATTTTTTGCTCTCGATCCCCCGAGAAGAAATTCTCTGTAAAAAAATGTTCGCGATTTGGGAAATGGTTCAGGAAAAGAAGAGCAGTTAAACAAAATGACAACATTACAATCATCTAAAGTCTGAAATATGTAAATCTCCCCGATGTTTCATTAAAATCCAAATATAAAACAAACATCATTCATTTCTCTTAAGGTAGCAATATTTATCTTTTTGTCTATTTCATATTTTTATTATATTCAATTAAATGTTGTTATTGTTTTTTTTTAGAAACATAAAAAAAAAAAGTTCATTGCTAACACATCAGTTTCTGATGTGCAAAAATGAGTATAAAAGAATAATATTGCTACCGAGCAGTGCGTTGGTGAGTCGAAAGAAGGCGAGCTGGCGTGGCTTTGACTCGTCGCCCCACAAATGCCCGCTTGCTTGGGGTTCTTACTGCGACTCTCGAGAAACGTCTTCACCACAGTGAATGTTAGATTCACCAGAGTCTGTCTGAGTCTTTATTTCCTTTATTATCAATAAAAAGTACTGCAACTTACAACAATGGTGCTAGCGTCCCCCTAGAAACATCCACCGCGTACTCCTTCAGTTTAAGTAAGTCCTTCACAGCTATGTATAACTTCTCCGTAATCGCTATCTTATCACGAATGTCTCTGGAACGCTGCGGCCTCAGGTAAGTTCTCAACGGCTAAGGATAACTTCTCCATAGTCGCTCTTCTTAACACGAACGGCTCTGGAACGCTGCGGCCTCAGATAAGTCAAGATTCACTGCTTCACTCCCACTGACTGAAGTATATTCGTAGCTCTCGGCTATCGAATCAAACTTTTCTTCTTCCTAAGTCTCTGCAATTTTTGCCGAATCCTCTGCACTTTACTCCGGCTGGAGAGACTCCTTGTGGCTCCTAGCTACTGAACGAGCTGAGCTGCTTCTTCCCTGGGCTCCTGCCCCGAAACGACCTGCCTAAGCTTCGCTCTGTCTCTATATAAGGCTGAATAGTGCCTCGTTTTCACCATTGGACTGTTCGACTTGCAACAGGGACGCAAGGCTAGACGAAGCGATTCCTTAGAGGGGTGGGTGGCCAAATCAACCGGTAACAATATTAAAGAAAAGAAAAAAAAATTTTGAGAAGGTTTCTTTTTCTTTTTTTCTTTACTATTACTGAATTTCATTCATTTTTGCAGATCAGAAACTAATCTGTTGCCAATAAATTGTCTGTTCTCTTATGTTCTCTTATCAAAAATATTTACAACTTTTCATCTTCCAAAAATGCATTCAAAAGGCTATTTCTTATTTGGTGAATTTCGTAAAACCTTCTTAAATTGTTCTCAAGTAGTCTGGGCACATTTCTCCCTCTCTTACAAGGGAATGGTTAGGTTTGTCAGGTCGAAACATCGCTTGAAATTTTTATTTATTCAGGACCTCAAGTAGTTATTTTATATAACATTTTAGCTGCTCTTACGCACTGGAAGGGGTTAAAAAAATGCTAAAGTTACAAGAAATAGTGATGTGACGTCATCACTCTTTGCAAGCCACACATGACGTCATTCTATCTCCTGCTGATCGCGACCACTCAAGTTCAGCCAAACAGCTGGCGCGGCGAAGCTAAATACTTAATTTATAAAATAATACTAATATAATTACTGTTTGTAAAATAAAAGCAATAATTGAAAACTGTGTTCACATTGTATTTTAAAAGAAAATCATTTTATATGAAAAAAAGAAAAAATATTACAAATAAAAAATTGAATAAAAATTAAGTAATGCTAACTGTAAACTATTGGCATATTATAAATATAATTACAAATAAAATCATGACAATAAATCGAATAATAACTTGAAAAAATTAGGAAAATGTAAAGAAATAGAAAATGTTTTAAATAAAACTGGAAAAATAATTTCATAAATTTAGAAAACATTTCAAAATCGTATTACTGTGGAACTAATATGTTTCTAGACATTGAAGTCAGTAGAGTTGAAGTTGTAGAGTTGGGCTTGGCAGGAGATACTGTGGAATGACGTCATGCGTGGCTCGCAAAGAATGATGACGTCAAATCACTATTTCTCGTAACTTTAGCTTTTTTTTTTAGCCATTTTTCAATCCTTAAGAGCAGCTAAAATTTGGTATACAATAACTATTTGAGATCCTGAATAAATAATAAAAATTTCAAGGGCTGATTTGACCTATCAAACCTAACCATTCTCTTGTTAGTTTTATTTGCCAGAAGATAGAGGAATAATTTCATCTTAGAGGAATAATTTGCAACCCAAAGTTTGTGATCTCTGGAATAAGTGATATCTATAATTAGTAAATGACAGTGGTATAAAGTATATTTAATCATTAATATTATCAAGTTCTAATAAAATGAAAATAAAATCATTTTAATTTAAATTATTATTATTTTCTTTTTTTAATTGAAGAAAGCGCCATATTCAGTTTCGCCAGTGCTTACGACAACCACCCTCTCACTTTACAAAAAATATCAGACAGTGACGCTCAGGAGTTGTCTGAATCTCTTTTACAATTCGTCTCCTCTTGTCCCAAACTGAGAGTTTTTGATGTGTGGGCGAGGCTACCTTTGAGCATCGTGGATCCTCTTTTCAACTTAGTGATTACTCATCAATGTGGTAAGGGGTCTTTAATTTCCAGACACTAAAGGTATTGATTAGGAAGTGACTTAGTTAAGACTAGTTAGACCTTTTTCCTTATTATGGAGAGTTTTTGTTAGGTAATGAAATGAATTTGGAAATTTATTAACCAGGGATTTCTCTAAATACTTATTGAAAGATGTAAAATGTTCAAGGATATTATTATGGAATTGAGAATTTGAAGCTATTATTATTTAACATTATTTATCACTTGATTAGTTTTAAGAATGAACATACTGTACTATACTATGACTATAGTATCTTCTGCTTCAGCAGCTTCTTCACCTTCGGGAGGAG
>JAFIDM010000007.1:48898357-48908715 GCA_023159025.1 Thereuonema tuberculata
GTCCCACCCATGAAGGAGGCGCCATTGTGTGCCTACTGCTGCCACTTCCTCCTCCCGAAGGTGAAGAAGCTGCTGAAGCAGAAGATGAAGAAGGAGACGAAGAAGAAGAATTAGAATGACTATAGTATACTTGGTTTTCTATACTATCTTGAATTGGCAGTAGAACATTTGCCAAAAAAATAAGTATTAGAGGTTTCTCAATGAAAAGATCTTTAGGTTTCTTAAAACCACAGCTATTGACTGTTGCTAAGTTAATAATTACTACAAGCAATTCATGATATTTTTATGGTTTATTTTTTGTTTATATAATGATTTACTTTTTCTTCTAAGTATTTGTTTGTTAATATTCTGTTCACAGTATTTTAAGATTTAAAATTAGAAGTATAATTGTATTTTTTTTTGTTTTCTTTTTAGGGACAGGTTGAGGAAAAATCCCTATTTCTTTGCGCACCTTATTTTACAAAACTTTAAAATCCTTAGCTAAATTTAAATCAACCAAACTTTGATTTCATTTTTCTTTTTTCATTCGATGTTAAGTCAAGGTGTCGAGGGAATTCGCAATGAAAATTCTGTAATGGCATCTCCTTAAATTTCACGACAATTTGATGATTGATTACATCTGATTTACAATAATAAAAGTGTAAACATAAGAAACAATTCAAAGAAATAAGTAAACAAACGAAGGCACAACGCTACAAGAAAGAATTCGCACCCTGAGCTGTCATCGGGAAGAGACTGGGACGGACCGTTTCATCCTTTTTAGGACTCATCAGCCAGCCAAACTCCACCGATGACAGACTCAGAAGGTGCGAGAGGTTAGTATCCCGGGTCTCGCTCCCGAGAACGGGACCTCTCCCGAGACCCGGGATACTAACCTCACGCACCTTCTGAATCTGCCATCGGTGGAGTTTGGCTGGCTTATGAGTCCAAAAAGAACGAAACGGTCCTTCCCAGTCTCTTCCCGGTGACAGCTCAGGGTACGAATCCTTTCTTGTAGCGTTGTGCCTTCGCTTGTTTACTTATTTCTTTGAATCATCGGTCACGTTAAACTTCTTTTTCATAAGAAACAATTCCTTTACGAATATTTTACTATTCATATAAGGTTCTGTGATAAGTTTTTCACTGTATTTGATCTTCTGAAATCTCATCAAAGTAGTTACGAATTGTATCAAACTTGATTTAACTGTAATTTATACCTAACCTTTACTTTATTTTAGTCTACTTTCCTGGGGAAGTAAGGCTTATCAAATCACTCATTGTATGTATATATAGGTGTACCCCTAATAACTCTTGAACCTGTGGAGGATCTTTTTGAAACTTTGTAAATACATTTAAGGACAGAATACCTAAATTTTTTAATTTGAAATGTTTTCCAAATGAATCTATGTCGAGAAATTAGCGCTAGAAAGAAACAAAAGCAATATTTCCTATAGGAAACCACTAGAAAAGGAGTATCATTGAATTTCTATCGATAACATTATAAGGAAAGTATTCTTTAAGTTCTTTTATGAACTTCTTGTTAAAGAAAATAGAATAAAAAAAATCTTGTAATTCAAGTATATGATGAGTGTATTTGTATATTTAAGTCTTTTAACTTCCATTTCTTTTTAGCTTTACAGACCCTGAGCATTATTTTCATTGTTTGTACATCCGAAGAAGAAGAGCAATTGGAAGAGATTCGTCGTCGTTACGCTTATCTTCACCAGGAAGGAATATTGCACTGGGGGTTGTTTAGTTTTCGTATTGATGTTCCACCCAATTAAAAAAACCAATCACTATCGTCTTCTTTTAAATAAAATTACCCTTTTTCATTTCGATAGATTCTTCAACTGAAATAACTCATTGTTATTCTTGACAAATTCTTATTTTAAATAAATATTCCATTCGTATTCATCCGAATGAATGCAATATGTTATTTCTGATGAATTAACAAGTGTTTTTTTCTGATTAATAATGAAGTGTTTTTTTTTTTATAAGTGAGCAAAGAAAACTCAAAATTTTTTATACAAAACATGAAATTTATTAATAGAAATAACAATAATTTACATCTGCAAGTTGTTTCAAGTCGAAAATTCATTCCTTTTTTTTTAAAAATCTTTGTTTTTGGTGACGACAAATTCTTGAATGCATCAATAACAGTCTATCGATCTCGGAGTTTTTTTTTTGCGAAGAAAGACTCGAACTCTGGAGTAAGTGGAAATCTCCATAAATCATACATCCGCCGTACCACTGGCGTGCAAAACAAACGCTATTCAAATGGCCAATAGAAGAGCCATTAGCATTTGTTCTAATAAGTTTCTCTTAAACCAGGAATTGGAAAATATCGACACCATTTTTAAGACCAAAAAGCATTCATATAGAACACTACATTAAAAACTTTCATACGGATGCACATGAACAGATGAACGAAAAGCAACACATAGGGAAAAATGAAATACATAAGTATTCCATATCATCAAAGATTACGGAATAATTTGAAACCTATTGTATCTTCGTTTGAGATAAACTTAATCAGCAGATCCAACAGGAACACCAGGCAGTTTCTCAAGATGCATAACCCGACTGACCACAAGAACAGGTTACTGAATAAACAAGGAGTTGTTTATAGCCTAAAACGCAGCCTAAGGGGTTCAAAACCGTGAATGTATGTCAGGGAAAACAAATGAAAACTATATCTGCGCCAAACGAACCACGAAAGAGCTGTAAAAAAAAATAAAACAATACGCCACAGCGGCACATTGCATGGAAACTGAACACAAACTTAATACCCAGGAACCAATAGTGTACGCCACTCAAAAAGATGATTATCTAAGAAAGTTCCATGAACCCTTCTCGTAAATAATCTTTTTGCTACAATCAGAACATTTCCATTTGTAATGACTTACAATACGGCATTTAAACCATGATTCTACAATTATTATCATCTTTCGTTTTTAATATATTATATTTTTTTTTGTAAAATTTTTTTTGTTTTTCGTTTTGTATTATTTTTTTCCTTAATTAATCGTTAATTTTTTTTTTTTAATTATCCATTTTTTTATTTTTAAGTTATAAAATATTGTTTTGTTTTCGTCTTTCACTAAGGGCAGTTATGGCCAAAAGAGTCGCCCGAAAGACGATTTCCCTCTCGAACATTGAGAAGCGACATCTGTGTTAGAATGCTAAAAACTTTACCTACTCGGTTCCCCCAAACTAATCGAATAGCCTCAACTTGAAACCTATTCACTAAAGAGCGTTTTTCAGTTAAGAAATTTAAGACTTATTAATCTGAGGATGAAGTTCGAAACATGAACTTTGAAACGTCGTTATCGTCGTAGTAAATAAAGAAATGCAGTTTGTTTTAGATTAACCCTGTTATTGCTAAATGTTTAGTAGCATGTGCTTCATGGCCCAATCTTGATTAAGTGAAAACCTTTTGGTGACAAGTCGAGATAATAGGTTGGGTATATGGTGGTTTAATTTCGTATCTCTGTTTTTTTGCAGTGGTTTTTCAGAAGAAAGTAATGGAGTCCAATTTATTTATCAAATATTTTGGACTAAGTCTTGATGCCTTTTTTCAAATTCATTACAATAATTTTCTGTAATGCTTGTTTAATATGGATCTAGTTAAGAAAAAATGGTTTTGGATACAACACTGGTTTTGGGTTGTGTTTAGAGAGCCTCGTTGATAATGAGCTCCTGTCTTGATCATTTACGATTATTATAAACAATTAATTTTTATTAATACATACTTATCTTATAACAGATTTTAACGTGCGTGTAAGATATTTTTAAAAATTAGATTAAAGCCAGCGCACATAATTAAATACAAAATATAACAAAATAAAAGCATAACAGCTTATATCTTAATCGATTTCGTTAATGGAACTATTAACATCATCAGAAGAATACAATACAAGAAATACAAATAACAAATCCAGTCTTTATATAGGCGAGGATAAGTTCATTCAATATTCGGATGTGGGTAAGGTGAACTGTTGCTTGCGGTGATGGATGTGAGAAGTCCCGAAACCAAATCATTTTATTGTTCAGGATTTTGGGCTGTTAATTGTTGCAAAGTTGAATAAAGACTGAAAATAAAATCAACAAATGGCTTTACTTAATATAACAGATTTTAACGTGCGTGTAAGATATTTTTAAAAAATTAGATTAAAGCCTTTAGATTTAAAGAAAAGTAACCCATATTCATCATCATCATCTATGGCGCTACAGCCCTGTGTGAGCCTTGGCCTCCATTGTGCTCTGTCCTGTGTCATCGGTCCCCAACCAACAATATTCATCTTTCTCAGATCTTCTACTAAGTTGTCAAGCCATTTCATTCTATTTTTTTTCTTGGCATAGATTTTGGTACTCAATACTTTCTTTGGCATTTGGTGTCTTCCATCCGCTGAATACGTCCAAACCATACGAGTCGCCGGGATTTAATAAATCTGACAATATCTTGATTTTCCAATATTTTATCTATTTTCAGGTTATATCTTTTTCTCCATTCATAATTCTCAAAGACAGGACTATATATTTTCCTGATAACTTTCCTTTCAAATTTTCTTAATCTTTCTTGGTCAGCCTCTGTCAACGTCCATGTTTCACTGCCATATGTTACAACTGATAAGTAACCCATATTACACTACTAACAAAGAAATACGCACTTTGCTCATGTGACTTTTCGTCAGCGCATCACTCGTTCATGGAGCGCATAAAACGACATGTAGAGGCCAAGGAGAGGGGGAGGGAGGATATTGAAATATTCAACTTCAAAGTAATTCATATAATTTCCTTCTCGTAAGAGGATTAATACAGATACCAAAAATTATAAATATTACTACTTTGAATTGATCAAGAAGTTTTTTATAATTTTACTGATAAAATTTTATAATTTACAGTTTTTGCATTTATTTTTTTTCCGATACCAAATTTATTTTGGCCCCTCCTGCAAAATTTTTGAACATTTTCAAATGAAACTATGCAAATTGGAGTAAAAAAAAGACGCTTTTCGAAAATTGGGACGCTTTGAGAAAATTTCATTATCTCGGGCCTTTGGGTTGTTTCGAGGCAAAAATTATTTTAGTTTAATTTCATTGTTCTTTAATGAAATTAGAAAAGCCTAATCAAAATCAACAAAAATACGATGTTTCCAACTCCGTAGTTGCAATTTGGAAGTTTTCCAAGTCAAATCAACACACTGGATCAGACTTGATGTCTCAGATTGTCATGAGTTTTGGTATGCAGCAATATACCACAGACTTATGAAAAAATACCCAATTTCAGTTGTGTACAACAATTACTTTTGAAGTTATTAATTTTTAAAGATATAAATTTTTATCAAAAAATTACACGTTTTGACACCTTTAGTTGCCTGTAGGCTAGCAACCAGTGATGATACAAACCTGGGAGTGGTCTCATTTTAAAGCTGTTGAATGGGGCTTTAATATGATATGCCATATGATAGGGGTTACAAAAAAAATTGAAAATTTTAAGTTAAATTTTAAAATTTAAATTTCTCAAAAAGTGGCAATTTTAAAAATTTTTAAAAATTATCAAAATTAGTTTGTAATGTCTAAATAAGGTATATGCCCCAAATATCGCCCAGGTTCCTAATACTGCCCAGTGCGATGTAGAACGGGATAGTGATGCTATCATGCGGGAACCGATGGAAACAATTTGCCATTGCTTCCATTAGCACGCTGTGTTCATTTGATGGTGTTAGTTCAACCAGTTTATTTTTTGTGAATTCTTGAAGTTTTTTCGTTCTGGTAAGTTATGAACCTACTGTTTCTTTAAGTACTGCAGCTTATGAATTATTCATGCCATCATAACCATCTAATATCGTGAAATAGTGAAAGAAATAACCTATCTGTTGATAATTTCTGTAACTTGTTAGAGGTAGCCGGTTTGTCTGTAGCGTCCGCCAAATTGACAAGCTACAGAGTGCCCAATGTCGCCCACCTCATTGTTCCATACATCGCCCACTGTGCGATATTTGGAACTTATATTTATACATTTTATTTTGGTTTATTACAGATGTCTCAACGTAAGACATGGAACAGAGTTAAGATGAAGGAAGCTGTTACAGCTGTAAAAAATAAAGAAATGAGCCTTCTGAAAGCTTCCAAAACATTTAAGGTCCCACTCTTGAGAGTGGGTCACCATTTAAAATTGCTCTAATGAATTCTCTCAGCAAAAGGAAATTCTTTTTCAAAATTCTTTTAAAAAAAAAAAGCAAAAAAAAAGTCCTAAGGGGATGAACTTAGAAGATCCAAAGAAAAAGAAGCTCGCAACATCTAAAAAGAATTGCGAAAAGATTAAGAAAAAAAAATGCAAAGAAGTGCAAAAAAAACAAAGTATTTAATGGTGTGAGCGATATTTGGAATACTCACAAAATTCAAAATATGACTCTTGACTGAACAAAAATTGAGGAAAAATAAAAAATAATAGTTATATCTATAATTGGTTCAGGAACATGTAAGTGAATGTTAATATGATGAATTGTAATTGTTTGAAGCCACTGAGAAGATAAATGACAAGAATATGGGCAGGTTTTCTTAGATGGGCGATATTTGGGCCATATACTTTACATACAGCAAAATTCTATCATGGGATCTCAATGGGATCTGGAGATGCAGGGCTTCAGAAATACACACGTTTTGTGAAAAGTATTAGAATTAGTACTGTTTCAGAAAATTGAATGAAACAAGGAACACATTACAATGAAACGAGCACTGGCTATTAATTTTATATTTATTTAAAATGGAAAAAGGTCACATACACACTTACCATTTAAAGAGCGGGAAGAGCGGTTTACATGTTTAAAGAACTCATCTTGTGAATCATTATCCACATCATCAGTATATGCACTCACCAGCAGCTTTCTCTTAACAGCCACATTGATTCTGTTGGCCTTGTCAGTGGAGTAAACTTTGGATTGCATCCTTTTTATTTCTATTGGTGACTTTCCCATCTCTAAAAGAGAGCTGTTAAGAGACCTCAGTGACTCAGAATCTTTGAAAAAGGTATATCAGTGGATGCTTCTTCAATTTCAGTATCAGACTGACTTTCTTCATATATATGGCTAGTTCCAGGTAAAATTTCTCTGCATTTTTCATCTCTCAACTTTGTCAGATGTTTCCTACAACTGTCACAGACTTTAGATAATTCAGGTGTTCCTGGAATCAAGTCACACATCCATGAAGTCACACGTCTCAAACTTTTTCTTGCATGGGAGTAATTAGGCTTACTAAAAGGGTTAAAACAATCCATTTTTACTATCTTTTCAGTGGTATCCATCATGCAGGTGAGAAATGGTGAGAAATTAACAAGTAGTAGTCCAGTGGCCAAGAAATGGTTTGTGTTCTAAAGATACAAAATTAAAAATTTATCATCATCACAGGAACTGAACAAGAAATGAACTTACTACAATCAACTCTAATGCTACACTGGGCTATAAATGAATGTTTTGTCTGCTTGACCACTCAGCTTCCACCTTGTGAAAGGGATTTCCCTTAGAAAAAGGGAAATCCCTTCTCCTTTATACTTGTAGGTCAATCAGCTTCCACCTTGTGAAAGGGGATTTCCCTGATAAAAAGGGAAATCCCGTATACATTCATACTTGTAGGCCAATCAGCTTCCACCTTGTGAAAGAGGATTTCCCTGATAAAAAGGGGATTCCCCTCCATATTCATACTTGCAGGCCAATCAGTTTCAATTTTATTTTAAAAAAGGATTTCTAAACATGGTACTATAATGTAA
Source organism: Thereuonema tuberculata (assembly GCA_023159025.1). Taxonomy (NCBI): domain Eukaryota; kingdom Metazoa; phylum Arthropoda; class Chilopoda; order Scutigeromorpha; family Scutigeridae; genus Thereuonema; species Thereuonema tuberculata. The sequence goes on from JAFIDM010000007.1 coordinate 48,906,104, forward strand.
TCATTGCATTTCATGCATTTTATAATGTCCTACATACTGCATAGAAAATTAGTAGCTTAAAAATAAAATTTTACTAGATTTGGTACATTTTTCACAAAACATGTGTATTTCTGAAGCCCTGCATCTCCAATTACCATTGAGATCCCATGATAGAATTTTGCTGTATGTATTTAGACATTACAAACTAATTTTGATAATTTTTTGATAAATTTAAATTTTCAAAATTTTTTTTATGTAACCTCTATCTTATGGCATATCATATTAAAGCTCCGTTCAACATCTTTAAAATGAGACCACTCCCAGGTTTGTATCATCACTCGTTGCTAGCCTACAGGCAACTAAAGGTGTCAAAACGTGTAATTTTTTGATAAAAATTTATATCTTTAAAAATTAATAACTTCAAAAGTAATTGTTGTATACTGGGCGAACACGAGGCGATATTTTGGGACAATCATGCCCAATTTGATCGCTGGCAACCGTTTGACCCAATTTGATTGTCCCAAACTGAACAATATTGCCCCAATTTTATTGTCGGTACCAAAGGAACAATATTGCCCCAATTTTAGTTGTCGCAAAATATTGCTGGTACGAAAGCGAATCAAATGAACGGATGAAATCACGTGACAATGCTGACGTCGAAGGAGGCGGGACTTTGAACATCGGAAATTCAGTCACTCATGCCGGCCATTTTCTTTGAGAAACAAGGCTTAAAATCAGCAAAATGGGTCGGCCCAAAACAGATAATTCCAACAACAACATTTTGTCAATTGATAATGAAAGAATCGTAATTGATTTCTACAGAGGGACGGCGTTTAATACTATAGCAATTCTGTACGAAAACACGCTCTCTCTTTCGCTCTCCCTAGTGAGAAGCGCCGTAACTATACATATTCAGGGCAATATTGGTTCAGGAAAAACTCTGTGTTCGCGCTTGATACCGTTTGTCAGCAATCAAATTGGGCCATCTTGTCCCAATAATATTGCCTCAAATTGCTCCGTGGTCGCCTAGCAGTACACAACTGAAATTGGGTATTTTTTCATAAGTCTATGGTATATTGCTGCATACCAAAAATCATGACAATCTGAGACATCAACTCTGAGTATCTTCCAAAATTGTGTTGATTTGACATGGAATTACTCAGAATTTAAAAACCACCTTTATTGGCCATTTTTACAAAATAATTTATTACCAGCCACCTATGGATGGTTTTCAGGCAAAGATTATTTTTTTTTTTAATTTCATTGTTCTTTGATACAAATTAGAACAAATTAGCCTAATCAATATAAACAAAATTATGACGTTTTCAACAAAAAAATGCAAATTGTTGAAACAAGATGTTTTTCAAAAATCAGCTATTTTGAAAAAATTTCATTGGCTTTGGGTGATATCGAGGCAAAATTTGTTTTGTTACATTTCATTGTGACATTTCATTAGAAAAGCCTAATCAAAGGTAGAGAAAGAGGAGATTTTGAATTCTGTATATACATATTGGACGAATAAAGACACTTTTCGAAAATTGGGCATTTTTATAAAAATTTGACTCAAATCCTTTTGGTGATTTCAGACAAAAAATATTTTTGTTTAATTTCATTGTTCTTTTCATCAAATTAGAAATACCTAAAAATATGGGTGTAATGTACGCTTTACAGTATAGAGATTGTGGGGGTATGTATATAGGAAGTACAGGGAGGACAGCTAAAGAACGGGTAGAGGAGCACGTCCGTGCTTATCGAAGTGGAACTAAGAAAATTTCAGAATGGGCAGATCATTGTCTGGATAAAGATCATAATAAAGACCCTGTAGTACATTTAATTTACAATGTTAAAGATGAGTATAAAAGATTCGCCTTAGTGTCTTGTTTGATAAATTGTAGCATAAGTTTCAATAAAAATAAGTCTCTAATGGTTAATAAGGTTTCTTTAAATATATTTAGGAAGTGATTGATGAAAAACAAAAGATTGAAAGGCATTTTAAAACTTGACATTATTCACATGTTTATTCACCAATCTTTATTTGTTTTTCATTGTTAAATTTGTTTTTAATTATCAATTTCACATTGATCGTTAAATTTGATTTTTAATTGTTAATTTCCCTTGTAAGGTCTCGTTAAAGAGATTTTGTTATGATCTTGGTTTGTTAGGATTGAGAAAAAAGGTTTTTCTCCTTCCTTTATATTTATTTTTTCGTTATTTAACTTTTTTTAAAAAAGGAGATCTTGATAAAGTCATCGCAATAAAAGACGAAATATCGAAGTTTCATTTGATGAAGTATAGAGTTTGATTATTAGTTTTATTAAAAGTACGAGGTTTTCAACTCCATAAATGCAATCAGAAATAAAGACACATTTCTAAAATTAGCCATTTAGCCAATAGAAATTCTTTTCCTTTAGGTGGATTTGAGATAAAATTATTTTTGCTTAGTTTCATTGTTCGTTTATTCAAATTAGAAATGGCTATTCAAATTAAACAAAAATGCGACATTTTCATCTCTGTAAATGGAAATTGGAGGATAAAAAGACACTTTTCTAAACTAGGCAGTTTTTTAAGTTTTTTAAAAAACATTCATAAACCTCCGCTTTTGGATGGTTTTGAGACCAAACTTATTTTGGTTT
>JAFIDM010000007.1:48908725-48933979 GCA_023159025.1 Thereuonema tuberculata
TCATTAACCTCGGTTTTTTGATGGTTTTGGGTCCAAACTTATTTTGGTTTTAATTTCATTGTTCTTTTAATCAAATGAGAAATGGCTAATGAAATTAAGGGATTCATCCCACCACTCCCTTTTGCTGTCTGGTCACTCACTACGTAATAGAATAGCTGAGCATATACTTACTATTTAATCACAATGAACAAGTTTGATTTTGTAACATACTTTCTTACCTCAATACTATGCACAGATGAAACAAAAATCTGAATATCCAGATTATTAAAGAAAAAGAGATTTTACGTGCCCGATGATTCAATGAAAAGAGCAAAAACGAAGGCACAGACTGTCACCGAGGAAGTTTGGCTGCTGATGAGTCCTAAAAAGGACGAAACGGCCCGTCCCAGTCTCTTCCCGGTGACAAACTCAGGGTGCGAATCCTTTCCTCTCTTGTTATCTGCGTTGTGCCTTCGTTTTTGCTCTTTTCATCCAGATTATCTTGTGACATCTCTCTTGGCCTGATTTCTCTTTCTTGTTGCAGCAATCTTCGCGGTCTATTGTTGGCTGACATTATTTAGTCCATTGTCCGCAACTTCCTTATTGGCATGGTATCCATGATCCTATGATTCCATTTGTGTCAAGATATTTTTATTTCTAAATATTTTTATCCAATTCCTTTCTGTGATTTCTAATTTGCAGTTTTTCATAAGAAGGGTTCTCGCATTTTCTTACTTTTTATATTCGGCACTGAATACTCCGTTTTATTTTTTTATTACATCTTCAATCGCATGGAGGACCAATGTCTCCTGAACTAGGATTACTCTGATCTTTTTTGATTCTTATTTATTTCTTATTTCAATATGGAAATTGAAGCATTTTTACCCTTTTCTTTCTAATAAGAAAAAATATATGTCTTTCTATGTGCCTCCCTTGGTAACTTTTAAACTGTGAAGAGAACTTCTTTAAACTTAGCATTTATATTTAGAGATAATAAACGCTTTAACTTTGTGCACGAAAGTTTTTCCATGTCAGTTGAACATAAAGGTGACAGAAATTCCCCCCCCCCCCCCCAAAAAAAAAAAAAAGATATTAAAAGCGAAATAAAGAAATTCCATCAATATTTAATAATGTAGATTACATCATCTATTTGTTAAGGGCGCCTTTTAATAGGATTTAAATAAATCAAATACAGACAATTTAAATAAGTGATGTGTACTTAATTTTTATTTTAAGAAAATGGTAATTGTTTACTTCTATTGTTTTCAGAACTTTAAAAACAAAGAAAACTGAAACAAATGAAATATTTTAATGAACTAGAAATGTAGTTCTTTTAGGAACTCTTGTTATTATTGCATTATAGTTTTCTTCTTAAAAGAAGCTACATTTAATGCTAAATATCGCTTGTTCTGTTCAGGTGCGAGGTTCGCCTTGCAACGACTTGCTTGTTCCGACAGATCGACCGCATTGTTTCTGATTGTTTCTGACTGCTCGAGTTCAAGTTGAAGACGTCATGACTGATTTGTTCCAGACAAACTCGATAGCTAAGTAATCAGCGCACATGGCAAACTCTTCTTTTTTGAAAAATACTAAAGAGGATTACATTAAAGTTTGACCTGAGTTAATTGACTCTGAGATGTAGCTACACATGCTAACAAAGCATACATTTGATGTTTTAAATGTAAATTTTACAAACTTTATTTTACCGAAGGCAAAAACAATGAAAATCACATCAAAGTGAAATAAAAACTTAATCCCACTGAAATTAATAAAAACAAAATTTGTGTGAAATAAGTTATTCTATGGTGAAGTTTGTATATATGTTTAAAATTTTAACAAAAGCTAGATTAAAAGATGTAAAAACTATTCGAAAACTATTATTCAAATTTCATTACATTATTCAAATTTCTTTTTCTGAGATATAATTTTGTCCAGAATTTTAAATTCTTCTTCAAAATATCTCAGAAACCTATCGGCATGCTCTTGTGTTTTGAAGATATTGTGGTTGACTATCAACTGAACTGTCGCGTATCCCTGAAACGGAACAACAGTTAACTGTCCATCTAGAAACATGAAAAAAAGTAAAGTTATTATAAGTTGAATTCTTTTAAATGATATATTATAAATATGAATTTAACAAATATTAGAATTTTCTTCTGCAATTTTACATCTCAATAAGATATTTTTCACAACTACTTATTTAAACTTAACGTGAATAAATGTATCTTATGTAAATATATCTTAAAAACTTAATTAAATTAAATTTTAGCATGTTCTAGCATCATAACTTCTTCTTAACTCTATGCTCTTCATAATATTTCAATAAACAGAAACACACTTTATGCACAAACACATATTCAACAATAAATGTTCGGAAGACATTAGCCTGATTCCTTTTTGAAGTTTTAAAAATGTAAAATACAATTAAACAATTAGAAATTACATGAGAGATATGTAAGCTTCCTTACAAATAAACGTACCATACATGAATAATCATAGTAGGGAATTGATAACAATTATGAATTTATTATAGTTTTTGAATATAAAAATAAAATCAAGAATGTATTGTGTAGTAATGTAAATAATAATGATATAAAAAACGAAATGGGAATATTTACAAAATTGATTGCGTAAACTGTAAGAAGTTCGACATAGGAGAAAGTAAAAAACCATAAAAGAAAGAGTACATGAACAAGGATATAATATTAAAAAGAAATTAACAGACATATCAGAAGTAGCAGAACATTGCCATAATGGAGGCCACGACATCAATAATAAAGTAAATATTTTAAGAAATGAGAAAATACTAAAACATAGAGCTTTTTTATTAACAACACTAAAGAAAGAACATTAACAGGTACGAGGGTGTAGAAGTGAAAGAAAAATGGGTTGGGGATTTGATTAAAAAAATATAAAGTTTGAACAAAATAGAAGATTTTAAAGATTGGATTATTGATTTAATTTATATTATTAATAATATATATGGTATGTGGCAATGTCATTAACAAAATAGTAAAATTTAAAAAATAGTATTATTGATGTGAAGTTTTAATTGATATGTGATAAGTTTGTTGGTATGGAAGCTTACATATCTTTGATGTAATTCCTACTTGTTTAATTGTTACATTTACAAAAATACTGACTTTTCACTTTTAACATACATTTCACTTGATGACAATTCTTAATATTTTTTGACTGTTTCTGTCTTTTTGTTTTTTAATACTGATATTTAATAGTTTCTAAGAAATCACGGAGCACCGTTGAAGTTACTAATTTAAGTTTCCTGTGTATATACAGGAACTGTTGGTGCTCTTCAGAATTTAACAACAATGCCAGATTTCAGTTTTGAACATGAAATTGATGCTGTAAATTTTAGTCACTTCCGTTTATTGTAAAACGAAGTATACACTATCACGCAACTACGTAGAAATACGACTGAATAAAACTTGTTGTTCGTGATTTGAATTTCATTTTTCTCTTTCGTTCTTTTTTCGTTCTTTATAAATAATCCGGAAATTTAAGTACATATTTTATTGAAATAACTGAAAACAACCGTTTTCGTGCTCGTGTTAGTGGTTTAAAATTTAGCTCCAGTTTCAGTTAACCTAGATAAGTAATTCATTTTTTTCTGGATTGGTAACAAAGCAATATACTTCTGGGAAATACAGCTTAAATTCAAATTAACTTTAATATACCTTTAATTTACAGCTAATCCCTGTACAATAACTTTTCTTGAACTTCCCACTTAAATGCCAAAGCGATCACTACCGTCTTTCTCACTTACCTTAGTTGGTTTATTATTCCTTATTCTCCATCTAACTAAACCTCCAGATTAATGATTTCTATTACGTTAACTCTACTAATCTTTTTCCTGCAATTTTTTGACCGAATTAGTTTACAGCAAATTAGCAATTTTTGTCTTCTTATCTAGATATCTCAGGGATTTCATTTCTTCAAAATACACCAGGATAGATTTTTTTCGATACATCCACCTTTCATCAATCGAGAAAACTCAGAAGATTTAAAACCACTCCCTGATTTCATTTGCAACTACGATATTAATCATCAAAGAATTTGATGGACAAGAAGGACCGTATAGGAAGTGACTTCTTTGTTGAAAATCCCGATTAAAAATATTAATTGAAACTTTCCCCAAATCTAAAATTATCTAAAAAACAAACACACGAAAAATAAAATTAAGAATTTCATGTGCTGGTCTTCTCCAGCCTCTATGAATTATCTAGGTGCAATTGAATAAAACAAAAGGGCCTAAAATATTTGTATATTTAAAAGATTGAGACCAAGTGTTTCCCCAGATGGCATCACAAAATAGCTGTTTCTCGCTTAATTAGAGATCTTCAGCTGGAAGTAGTCACCAGTAAACAATAAGATCTCAATACGGAGGTCAATGGAAATATCCGTAAGAAAGATTATGGTACAGTAAAACCCCGCTAATCCGGCATCCGATAATCCGGCACATTCAATAATCCGGCATCGGTCTAAGGTTTTTTTTTACACTGAATAAGCCTTCCGGGCGCTTTCCGGGCAATTGGCTGAGGTCGGGCGTACTCGGCAGTGATGACAAATCTAATAAAGTAACTATACTGTACTGTATATACTGTATTAAAATATAATATTACATAAAAATATATTTTATTGTTTTGTTTTTAACATTTTCCATCACTACCGAAATCAGAGAAATCACAATAGAACACGGAAAAATGGTCTGATACCTATTAATAGCCCTTTTGACTCTCTATTTTAGCGGTATTTTCGCTATCCTCGCAATAACGGTTAGTTTTAGACGGCGCTCAGTAATCCGGCATTTTCGGTAATCCGGCACTGCCGAAGTCCCGAACGTGCCGGATTAGCGAGTGTCTACTGTAACTCCAAAATATAAAACTATCACAAAAAATACACACTAAAAATAAAATACAGAAATTCATGCGCTGGCCTCCAAAGCCTCAATGAATTTCCATGCGCGATTCAATAAAACAAAAGTGCTTAAAAATATAATATAAATATATAAAAACATTAATGGCTGAGATTGCCAACTAAATGAGAAGCAGCTATTCAGGGATGTCAGCTAGTAAAAACTTGGTCTCAACTTTTATTGTACTAATTGAAAGATATTCATATTTTCACCTTTCCATTATGTTTGACCTTCAGTCAATCTTTTTTTGTATTATTTTTCTTGTTTATTTTTACTGTGTTTAAATTTTATTCGGTTCAGGTACAGTATACGAAATCCAATTTTTAATAATAACAAATTCTTCCAAGCCTCCAGATTTCAAAAAAGGCATTTATAATTACTAGTAGAGTCAAAAATAAACCGAACATTTATACAAACTTTTATAACAGAGGAAGTGTAACCTTTTACACAATACCACCTTCAAAGGAAGCACTTTGCAGTGACACTTCAATCAGCATCTGTATCATTTTTCAAAACAAATCTGCAGACCGTTTTTTTTTTGTCTCTTCCTTCAGAACATATGTCGCATACGTCTTCACCTCTTTGGCTGAAAGAAACCGGCGCCCTTTCAGAAAGGTTTTGACCTTCGGAAGCACATAGTAATGAACTGGAGCAAGATCCGGAGAATACCGAGGCTAAGGACGGACAGGTATGTTGTGCATTGTAAGGTATTCGTCCACAGTGATGTACAATCTAATTCTTTCTTTGCCAAAAATGAGGCCTCTTTCGTCGCAATCCTTCACGAAGACGATGAAGACTGGCAACATACGTTTTCTTATTGACAATTTGGCCTTTAAGAATGAATTCGAAATGTATCAATCCCTGAATATCGAAGATCACTTCCAGCAAAATCTTTCCATTTCATCTGTCTGCACGAAATCATTTTTGTCGTGATGATGAGGGTGATTTCTAAGTCGTTGACTGCCGGTTAGATTGTGGATCGTAGAGAAAACACCATTTCTCGTCACCTATAATCACTCTGATGAAAAGATTTGGATCCTGGTTCACCCAGTTAATCAAGTCTCCACTGACCAGTCCTCGCTCTTCCCATTGCTCATAGGTTAACATTCTCGGAACTAAATTAACCACGTGACATCTCTGAAACACTGCTTTTCTTTTTCAAAATTGAAAGTTGAAAACTTAAATCTAACTTAGATTTGAATGACTTTTTGTTGAATATTTTGGTTATTCATTTTTTACAAAGAAATCTATGTTAAAAAAAATAATAATAAAAGGTTTATTTTTAGAAGCATTTTAAAAATAAAATTTTCAAAATTCTATCTTCTTTACTGGGAACAATGTGGTCTCACACATATACGTTGTATTTTCAAACAGAGTGTAACTATAGAGTGTACAGAACAATTAGAGATTCCGAAATCGTTTGCCACGTCATCTATCGCCTGATTGCGGTGTCGTCGGATCTTTGCAACTACTCTGACAATCATTTCGTCATTTTTTGGCGATCCAGGTCTTTCTGAATGTGGATCATTCTTCCGTGGCACCTCGAGCATCTTTGAATCGCTTGTGCCACTCGTGTACTTGGATTGCTTTCTCTCCATAAGCTTGACGTAACAGAAAATGTCTCAGTAAATGTCGTACCAAGCTTAACATAAAATTTGATGTTCATTCGCTGAAGCGTCATTTTATCATCCGACAGCACTGCCTCACAGGACTCTTGAAAACGCACCAAAGCGTCTTAACCTTGATAGCTGCACTAATGAACTGTCTGCTGTGTTAGTCATACTTCTTCATCCTGAAGCTTTATTTAATTTTCAAAGTACTTCATGATTGAAATTCTTGTATAGTTTGAATTTGAAACTATAAAGTTTGAATTTGAAATCACCCAAATATTTCAAAACATCTACTGTTTGAAGTTTATAAAGAACGGTATATAAAGACAAAAAGGTGAGTAATATTTATTTTCTTTTACTGTGGATATGGATGTTCCGAGAATAATTATCAAATGGGAATTTATAGCATTCATTTTCCTATGGTTTTCTTATGAGAAAAGAATAAAGTAAAAATAACCCCATACATCACAGTGTGTACATTTCAGTTCGACCGTTGTAATCTAAATTTTAGTATATGACAAGTTTTGGAAATTATTTAAACTTTTAAAATGCAAGACTGTAATTACTTACATTCAAAAGAAATGTACTGATTTCTTCCTAAAAGCAATAAATTGCAATCAAAAATAGTTTCGCATTCATTGCAGCTAAGTTTAAATCTGTTTCACTTGTTTCTTTTTATATATTCTCATCAGTTAAAAGTTATCTTATTCTTAAAAAATAGTATATCTAAATCTTTTCAGGAAATTTAAGGTATTTAGAACTTTAAAAGAGTAGGCATTCTTTTCTTAAAAAATTACAATTTATCTTAACATATTGATAAAATAAAGTAATGTGTGAAGGATCAGTGTCTCAATATTTTCTTAAGTCTAAGTATTGTAAGTTACTTGTACTTATCTTAATATTATTTTTAAATTTTTAATTACATTTTGATATTCGTTTTTATAAATAAACTTTTATTTTTACGAGGGCTGTAAATAAGTAGTGGCAACATTGATACAACGCAATATTTAATGAACTAACACGTACAATTGCATTACATTCCAATATAATCACCCGCAAAGTCTATTACCTTTTGCCAAATGTCGGGAAGCCGTAGGGGACGGTTGGCAAGGCGTTCTCTGTTGATGACGGCGACGGAGCGCCCTACTGCGCGGAGTACAGATGCCACGTCAGGAAATCGGCGCCCTGGGAGAGGTTCCTTCATCTTCGGAAACAGGTCGAAGTCACAAGGACTCATGTCTGGTGAGTACGGAGGGTGTTCCAAGCCCACCCAATGTCACCGTTGCAATAAGAGCTTGACATTCTGTGCGACTTGGCAACGTGCATTGTCATGCAGCACGATAGGGCGATCGTCTCGCAAGAAACGTGGACGTTTGCGCCGCATAGCCGGACGCAGATGTCGCTCCAGAAATCGGCAAAAATAGTCACTGGTGACGGTTTGTCCCGCAGGCACAGCATGCGTAAGAATAACACCCTCGTAGTCATATGCCACAATCAGCATGAATTAAAGCGCCAATCATCACACAGATTGGCGTCCACAGAAATTTCGACAGGAACCCAGTCGGGTGAAGCTTATGCTGATTCTGGCATACAACTTCGAGGGTAATATTTTTACGACGTGGCATCTGTACTCCGCGTAGTAGGGCGCTCCGTCGCCGTCATCAACAGACAACACCTTGCCAACGGTCCCCTACGGCTTCCCGACATTTGGCAAAAGGTAATAGACTTTGCGGGTGATTATATTGAAGTAATGTAATGCAATTGTTCGTGTTAGTTCATTAAATATTGCGTTCTATCAATGTTGTCACTACTCTAAATTGCTAAATTTCTATTTGCGTAAATTTTAGGTGCTTCTATTAAAATATTTTTAGGAAGGTTTAAGATATTTAATAATAAGCTATGTAGAATTTCATGAACACATCTTGTCTTTGAAATAGAGGAGTGGGTATCGGGGTTAATATTTTTTTGTTTTGTTTGGTATCTGAATAAAAATTTTGTAAAATTTATTTTGTTTATTTTTTTTTATGCCCTTTTTTAAGTTTTAATAATAATTGGATTTGAAGCGAAATTTCTTCAAAATTTAACAAGATAAATGCCTTTAGAGCAAACCAATAATACAAAAAACAAATATATAGATTACTATGACTTAGAAATATACTTTAACACTGATTTCATTTAATAACATTTCGTTATTTTTATTAAAATAAATAGAGTTTTAAAATTTTATTGGAATAAAGGACATTAGTTGTCCCGAAAAATATCTTTAACAATGAATTAAGTAGATATGGATACTTTTAACACTCATTTTTGGTTATTTTAAGCTTAATTTTAGTTTCTTTAATAAAAGAATACTTAATTTTTTCAAACATCTAAAGCAAGAAGTTTGATCTTCAGTAAAAGCTTTAGATATAATATTTACAAAAATATAAACTTAAATTTATACAGTAATACCTTGAGATACGAGCGTCCCGACATACGAGCAAGCCTTCGAGCAAAGTTTTGCTTTGAGATACGAGTAAAGATTTAAGATACGAGCACGCTTACAGACGCCGACGCTAGGTGGCCTCACTCGTTCTCAGAAAAAAGTTAAGAAAAGTGAAGAAAAGTAAGAAATACAAATCGAAAAAAAAAAAATAATAATAAATTGAAAAGTAAAAAAAAGAATACGTAAGCTAAGTTAATTCTAAGTTTATGTAAGTTACGTAATGTACATATAAGGTACGGTACGGAATCAAGTGTCTACGTACGGGCCAACTCTCTTTCCTCTCTTCCTTCCTCCTCCTGCTCCGCACATGCCGCCATTAGCCGCTATTGTATCTATAATTTTTTTTCCATTATTATTAGCACTAATAAGAGAGTTTTTTTATAGGGCCGGAACGGATTAATTCTTTTTCTGTTATTTCTTATGGGAAAAAATGATTTGAGATATGAGCACCTCGAGTTACGAGCTCGGTCCTGGAACGGATTATGCTCGTATCTGAAGGTATTACTGTATATATATATATATATATATATATATAAGGTAATTTGGGGGAAGACGCCACACTTGACAGTTATTATTTTTTAAATTGAAGAGAAATCAAAAAACTTATTGAAATATATTAAAATATTGCTCGTTCTTATAACTGTTAAGTGCAAAAAAATTTTAATTCACTACAGTAAATGCAACAAATACAAAAATGCCCTTAAATGAACTTCATTAAAAGTGGCATGTTTCCCCAATATGCGGGGAAGATGCCACAGGTTATGAAGTTTACAATTACTAAGAAAAACAAAGTATATTCAGCCAATATTTAATAAGCCTTTATAAACATTACATTGACCATAAATTAGAAAAGCGACACTGAAGATAAACACTTCACACTATAAGTTGTCCTTGCTGCAGTTTTCTTGGAGCCATTTTTTTTTTTTACATTTTACATATCGGAACCAATCGCATTTGGGACCCTTTTTTAACCATAAAACTAATTCATTAAATAAATGAACTAAACCATTAAATTGACTAAATTAATTAATTTTATAATATTAAATAAAAACGATTATCGCTAAGAGTTAATATTGAATTGATTCCGTGCTACTCTTTATTGTATTGTTTTTTTGTTTGGTATAAAATAAGTTCAGTAATTTGTGAGTTATATTGTAGAAATTGTATTGGTATATTTTTGTAAGACTTGACTCAGTACAACACTTACGAACAAAGAATAATAATAATTTTTAAAAAATAAAAATATAAAAGTAACAATTTAATAATTCATGGGCATAAAAAAATCATGTTTTATAAAATTAATATCAAATAAATGCTTCATATGTCGGGTTTTTGATATTTGATAATAATTATATCAAAAATATAATTATAATTTATATTTAAATAGTGTGAAGTATTCGGAAATCATTATTCTTTAATATGTTGCATCTTCGCCCAAGCATTGAGGGAAGACACCACAAAGATTTATTTTTGCTCAGTGGGACCTGCCATGCTGCTTCAACTTACTATGCACTCACAAAGAACCACGTGACAATCATATCAAGGCTATATTAAGTTTGCTGTGATACATCGAGCGCTAAACCTTAAGTATGGCGAAATATTATAACTTAAGTATTGACCAAGTCCAAAGAGTTTAGTTTTCAATTTAACTACGATTGAACTCGATGCAAAATTGAAAACTTTCAACAGCAACCTTCAGATAGAATGCTTCTACGCTTGGACCTTGAAAATTCTGCCATCTAGCTTCTGATAAACAAAATATTACAAAAATTGCGTCTTCCCCCAACTTTCATCTTCCCCAAATTACCTTATTGTCTATCTATATAAGAATATTTAAAAATGTATGATCTTTTAATTTTTTTCCTTTACTCTCATAAAAATTTTGGAAAATTACCGCTTAGCAGTATATTTGACAAAAATTACTTCAAAACTAAATATCCTTAAATAAGTGTTACTACTTCAGTAACATATTGAATGAATATTGCTTTAGATTGCTTCCGAAATAAATTTCGAAATAATCTAAGTTATAATGTAATGAAATATTTTATATACTTACAAATATTTTATTTAAAGGAAACTTTTATTATGCTTCTAACAAATATGTTACCTTTGCCACTGAGGAAGAAATTACATCATCATAATTACATTCATATTAAGAATAAGTGAAGCAATTTTAAGCTTAAGTGGATGTAATTCGATTCCTTTTTTTATTGACTGTAATTTATTGCTTTCAGGAAACAAGCAATATTTTCTTTCAATTATTTCTGTGTATTTGTTTGTAAATGAATACATGCAACAAATTTTCAGGACGTATAGGTTGTGAAAATGAAATACCTCTTTATTAGTAACATGGGTCCGGAAACGCATCGATTCCCTTTCATTCCTACTTTTCTATTCACTTCAATGTTTTCTATGGTTTCGTATGTTTTCTTTAATGCGTAGATTGTTGCGTATATTATTGTTGTCATCAGCATAAATACATAATGATCCTGTGAAATTAGTAAGTATTATGTCAGGCTCATTTACCCGTCGTTGTTTACTGAAGTTCTATTCAACGACTAAACGACTATGTTTACCCATTGCTGAGTACGCCGATATGATGTTAATTTATGGCGACGCTCAATGCTTCGCCATAGCAGTTTTTAGCTTTATGAAGATCGTTTTCCAATCTTTGAACTACGTCTTTCACCACCTTCGGCAGAATTGATCAGCGAGTAAGGAAAATAGGCTACTTCACAGTAGACAGTATCGCTTCGGTGTTAATAGAAACCTTCGTAATCCAGTACTTGAAGAGAAGGTGCTTCATCGCATTGAAAAGAACCCATATATTGCATATGTATTGGACTAATTACATGAGTATCTGATAGGTTATAAATGATGAGGACCTCTATCCCTATTATCATCACAAGGTAAAAGCATTGGGTCCAGTGATTTTTGTAGCATGGATTCTGTCACTAGTATCTGAAAATTTTTTGGAAGAGCCTTTGTTTCCAATGATGATTATGTTTACCGATGAAGCAAACATTCAACACAGATGGGATCATTAAATATCGGATTATGTTTGGGCGAAGAAAACTTAAAAAAACTAGGATGCAAAAGGGAATCGGTGAGTTTCGGGACCCATATTCCTTATCAATCATTGTTCCATTTTCACAACCAAATACGCCTAGAAGTTTGTTGCATGCATTTATTTACACTATTTCTTTTGAAAATTCTCAGAATCTCTTAAATTTCAATGCCAAATTTCATCTTTTTAAATCTGCAAAAGTTACAGGATTAACAGATACATTGCCATTCATATGATGTTAAAACAGTTCCATGAATATCTGCACCTAAATAATGTCTTGTTGACTAAACTCTGATTTTTTTTTTGATAGAAAACTGCTGGCAGTAATACTAAAAATGCACTCACTGTTATCTGTAGATTTGTATTCGGTAAATAACTTACCTGATGAATTTTCTGATCTATTACAAATCAAAGGCAATCCCAAGATATGTCAAGATGCACATGAATAATCTCACAGGAATATGAAACAATTGAACTACGCAACAATCTCGTTTGAGTAAAGATAACACTCGCATGATAGGAACGGGTATCGATTGTTGAAGAACAATCGGGCGTGCAGTTGCAGTTGTTTTTGGAGTAGGACTAATGGTTTGGTTATGTCGAATGAAGAAGAACGAATACATGGTGAAGATGACGACAAATATGGAAACGTTCAGAAGACCGATTAACTGAAAGATACGAGGGAATCACGAAGTTAAACGTTCCTCGTTTCTGGGAATAAGTGTGGTTTAACGGATTGAAGTTCGACCAAAGTGAAAAAGGTTTAAAAGGATGAATCCAGTTCCAAGGATCGTCTACGATGGGATTCGAAAGGCAACGAATCTGAAGACAACGTCAACCAGGTATTGAAAGTTGTTCAACGTAGGACGTTTAGACGTAGGACGATAGAACTTCAGAATACAGTAAGTGACCTTTGCTATTTTATCACACGGACGGGATCACTGAAACATGAACATAGTTGTCATCTGATTTCTTCAAGACGTACAGAAAGATAGACATTAGTAATATTTACGAAGATAAAGATTTAAGGAAATAATCCAAGTGAGCATAGAGTTAACACATACAAACTTTTCCAGTTATCACATTTGAGAAGAATGTCTAGGAAGGCTTTAAATGGGTAACTCAGAAAGACGTAGAAACATACAAGTGAAACAGTCTTAATTATTCTCATGTAAAAGAAGTTAAAACAGAATATATTTAGATTCGTTTTATCAATACGCCTTTGTTTTCTTTTCTACAAAATTAGGTACACCATAAAAGTTATCTTTAGCTCGTTATACGATCATTCTCTGCTGGAGAAAAGGTTTCAAAAAACATCTCCGTTACATGTATTAGATAGCATTAAGTTACAATCGCTATTTATCATAGTACATTATCTATATTTATTTTTGTTTCAGTTGCAATGTTGAAAGTTAAAGCAATCCCTTTGACAGGCCGTGGAGGCCCACGGGAGTGCGGGAGGTAAGGCTCCCAGCGTTTCGTAACAAACGGGACTAGATTGAGGTTGGGTGATCAGCCCGACCCCCGCCCGCCTTTAACTCCCGGGAAAGAAACCCGGTACCCATTCTACAGAGGGCTGGGTAGACCCTAGAACCCGTTTGAAGGAGAATGGAGCGTGGAAAAATTCCCGCCCTTCGCCGAGGCCTGGAATCGAACTCACCACCTCCAACTTGCAGGCAACCGCCCTTACCCACTCGGCTACCGGCATCATTCAACTATAAAAGCCCTGTCATCTCATCCTCTCATCTACCCATTTTTAAAACCTTGAAATTCTAAATAGAAAATAATAGAAAGGTTTGTAAGTAAACTTATACTACATTTCAAATTTTTAAAAATAAACTTTTACTTACTTCTTCTATACTCAGTAATTCCTGTGAAGAGTTTAGTAATAGGTTGCCCATAGAAAAATAATGTATCTTCTTTCACAATAGGCATTACTGATATTATCAGATTAGGTAGATACCACTTAAAGATAAACCACTTATACACAGCTTCTGGATATCTGGTGAGTAATTCAAAAAGGAAATGCATCACTAGTGGGACAGGAGAATTCTTTAGATTGTCAGTACGTCTAGTGACTTCTTGTAGTCTTTCCATAGGTTTCATTTCTCCTACAGGAAGCCATACAGGTAAGAAAAATAATTTATTACCCAACTCGAGAGGGTCGTCCGACTTTTGATAAGAGGCTGGGACATAGGTGTACATGTCTCCGAATGAATTGCTGCCAGATTCTGTAATATATTTATGTATTGCTGCAGCAAAACAAGAAAAATAAACATTGATTGCCTGTGTTTCTGCACCTTTTGCAACTGCTTTGATTTTATCTACTGTTATATTGTATAAGCATGAAAAAGATATTTCTTTTGAAATTTCATTAGTTTTGAAGAAACTGTTATCAGGCTTAAACAAACATTTCATTACGAACCATGGGTAAAAAAAAATGGTATTGTAAATGAACTTCGGGATATTATTAACTATTTTAAACTTCAGTTTCCGAATCTTATATACATTTTTATTAGTTAACTTTGCAAATTCATTTACCCATAATGAGAATGAAAGCCCATCAGTTATACTATGGCACATAGTAAATACAATTAAGGTCTGTTTCCAGTATTTGTCTCCAGTTTCTGAAGATTCAGTGATTTTATAAATGCTAACAAACCATTTTGGTTTATTTTTTTGCCATTCTATTTTGTTTTCTTCTGAAAACACTTCTTTGATGTCTGATTCTCCTTTTAGAGCTTTGGGACTTTCAATAAAGTGGTTGTTAAAGTTGAAATTTGGATCTTTTCTTCTGACCACAAATCCAAATTTCTTTTCTGTCAACGAAAGTAAGTTAGCCGCCAGGAGGGAGCCTTTTTTGTTCCTAGCAGTTAAAATGAAATTCTCCAAATCTCGTTTGAAATTTTCATGAATCTTTCCATCAATAAGAACACAACATTTCATAACACGCTGATTACTTTCATTTTCGCTGTGGAAGAACGATTCAGCTCCTGTTGAAATCTTAATATTTCCCTGATAGTACCAGTCCAATGACAACTGGACTATTAATAAAATTACGAAAAAAATCCCAGATATGATCAGATAAAACATTAATATAATGAAGACTAAAGGGAAACAGAGAATAGATAAGAAAGCTGGATGCCTGAGTATGGTGATAATATTTCTTGGCAGCATTTGCTTGATTTCTGTGAAAGAAACAGAAATATACAGAAATTAAAAGTTATTAAAATGCATGTAAGGAAAGTGATTGATAAGCTAATTAGGGCTAATTACCTAATTAAAATAACACAGGTGTTTCGTCACAAAGCCAATATACTTTCGCCAGTGTGTTCGGAAGGTAATTCCAAGCAAAAAATGTATCAAAACATGTCCTGAGATATGGACACTTTAAACTGTCTACTTCAGTTACGTAAACATGCTGTGACGCACGCTTCCAGTGAAACGCATGGAATGTCAGCATTATCTTGGTTGGATGCTAACATTATTCCCTGTAGTAACTGCTCCCATGTTTCTGGCTTGCCATTTATGTCAACTCTTGATTTCATACAACAGCACAGTTAGAAATCTAAGGTGAATGGACAATTGACGGAGGAAGTCATCGTACTGGATCGATTTGGAAAACTCTCATTCAGCAGACAATTGCCTGTCTTGTGCTAGGGCTTTGTCGTGCTTGGGAAAGAAATAGTAAAATAAAATGTCTGCGAGTTCCTTGTTTTAGTAATTACAGGCATTTTACACTATGACTTCATCGGTTATACGGACCAATACACCCATTTCACTAAATAACAGAAGCACAATAATCACGGACCTCGCATTGGGTCACGTGTTTCTACGATAACGAGCAGCGATTTCAGTCCATATCTCGGGAACGAAGCAAACGTTTTTCGTTTTCGTGACGGAACACCATATATACTACGCATATACTGTAGATATTTTCCACATTAATAATAAATAAAAATAAAACAAATCTGTTTTTTTTTAATTAGTTTTTGAGAAAACGTTACAGATTCCAATTTTTTTTTATCAAAAAATTTTCTTATCTAACTTTTTATAATTTCCTATGAAAAAATAATAATTACTAATAAAATGATTTTGGATTGACTTAATTGCGAGATTTCAAGTACTACATAGAAAATACAACAAAATAGTCTCGAATTATCATTGATTTTAATGTTCCTTTTTTTTATTTTCCTTTTAAGAATATCATATAAGAATAACATATTCCAACCTTAATCAATCTGTAACTTTTCAATTATGCTTATCTTGTTGCTAGTGGCAGGCATTTACCGATTACCAGTGTCTTTAATTCTTTTTTTTTTAATTCTTAAAGAAAAATGAGATCATTTTCTGTCAGGGAGTGCTACTATCCAGATAGTACTTCAGTACTTCACATGCACAAAATGCCAGCATTAGATTATTTGTACAGCCTTTTCGTTGGCCATAAGTTTATTGTAGTTAATGTCACCTACCTTTTTTTTAAATGAAACACTAATGTCTTTATTTTTGTTGATGTATAATTGGAGTATTACACAGGCCTACAGTGGTTTTGGTGCCGGGGTATTTAGAGCTGATTTTAAGTATTGAGGTGCTGAATCGAAATATGGCATTATGTTTTCTTTAGCAGCTCTAGTTTCTGAGATATAAAAATGTCGTAACTTACCTTATGATACTTTAACGTGCAGATATGTGTGTGTTTCTGTGTGTGTTGTTTTTCTAATAAAAACCATAGAAATCAAAAGTCTTTATAAATATCTTCTTAAATAACCACAAACTTTAATCATCTTTCCGGCAATATTTTGTCCTGTATTTCCAAGGCCTTTATCTAACCAATTACAAAAACCTTAAGGACAAGTGAATGACCTCTCTCTAACCTAAATTCTACATAATACAACAATCCAAGAATTTAAAAATTACAACAAAAGAAACATGAATTGAAAACACGTTCAATTAATAAAATCAAATACTATTGTTTTAAAAATATTCTCTTAAAATTCAAGATTTTAATTTTAATATTTTTTAAACTTCCCAATGTCTTTAATTGAAATTTCCAGTCTTTATTTTTGAAAAGTCTTATTCATAAAACTTAGGAATCAACTTAAATTTTGACGATTTTACTAATAAGACTTTTCAAAAATAAAGACTGGAAATTTCAATTAAAGACATTGGGAAGTTCAAGTTAAATTAAAAGACATTGGGAAGTTTAAAAAATATTAAAATTAAAATCTTGAATTTAAAGAGAATATTTTTGAAACAATAGTATTTGATTTTATTAATTGAACATGTTTTAATTCACGTTTCTTTTGTTGTAATTTTTAAATTCTTGGATTGTTATATTATGTAGAATTTAGGTTAGAGAGAGGTCATTCTCTTTTCCTTAAGGTTTTTGTAATTGGCTAGACAAAGTTCTTGGAAGCACAAGACGAAATATTGCCGGAAAGATGATTAAAGTTTGTGGTTATTTAAGAAGATATTTATTAATTTTATGGTATTTATAAGAAGATGTAAATGTCTTTATATATTTTCTAGAGCACTTTAAAGCAATGAAAACCATTTAAAAAATTACAGTAGCACTTCACTAACTACAGTTACACTTAGTTTTGAAGAAAAGAAAAATCACTGATCAAATAAAAGTCAGTTAAAACTTCGGAAGCTTCTTTTGCGTGACATTCTTGAATGTACTTTGTTTGAACAATCTCTTTTGATGTTCCAGCAGTAATCTGCCATCATGTCGGTATCCCATCTTCCTCGGTAGCGGTCCTCCATAGTTCTTATTTCCTGGTGAAATCTTTCACCTTGTTCTTTTTCGTCTAAATTTTCAAGTGGTTGTGAACGTTTACGCTCATATTGCATCCAAGGTTTCTGAAATTGTTGAGCATCTCGTTTACTAGCTCAACATAGTTTTTAGCTTCGCGGTTGCCCAGGAAATTTCTGACAACCTCGACAAATGACAACTATGCTTTCTGCTCAGCCAAATTCATGGACTGCGCAAAAGCCGGATCTTTTAGAAGCTGTCTTATTTGTGGGCCATCGAAAATTACGGCTTTCAGTTTTTCTGTACTTCTCTGAGAAAATTTTCTTCCTATTTAAGCATAGCATGATCCATTCTTATCAAGAGCCTCTACAAACTGCTTCATTAGGCCTAGCTTGATATGAAGTGGCGGAAAGAGGATTTTCTCTCTACCAACAGGACGCATTTCAAACTCCGCTTAAGCTATCAATAAATAGACGCCAATCATGAGGATTGTATTCAGGGAGACCCATCTTTTCCAGGAGTCCTGTAGCATCTTGACAGAATACAAGATTTTCTTCTTGGGTGAAAAAGGGTAGCAGATCCATTTCCCTTGTACGGTAGAAAGTAATTTTTGTTACTTATTCCAGTAAGTTCTTTTCATTTAACTGGAAGCTAGAAGCTCAGATACCAACAGATAGCAGCACAGATGATAAAAATAATGTTATTTTAGGAGTTGCTCTAAGAAGCAATTGGATTGAAATGAGTAACAGTTTTGTCACACCGTACTTAAAAGAGCTTTTACATAACTTTATGAATTTGGCTCATCAAAAAATAAGCTGATAGTTTGTTATAAAAAGAAGATATACGACTGCAAAAACAAAGAGGAAACAGTGCTTAAATAGTTTATTTATGAATTTATTTAAGTATACGTTATCAATACTTTATATATTCAATACATCAATAGTTGAAACAATTACTCGTAGGAGATGCTGCATCTAAAAACGTATAGCTCAAAGAGAAAAACTGATTTAATTTTTAGATTCAGCGCCCCAAATATAGTGAAAATCAGTTCAAAGAGCCTAGGCACCAAAATATATTTTTTTTGTAGGCCTGTGTTATTAAAAGTGTATTTCAAATCGTCTTTAAGCAATACTTTGGTTCAGTTGCAGTATGTTAACAGTATTTTAGTTTTGGTGATGTGCCGGGTGGGCATAAAATAACGTGAGATGTTCAGAGCTCTCTAGCGAGGAATGTACTGGACGAATCGTAACAACATTCGGTGGACATCCAGAGTGGAACATGTGGTTTCGATTTCTAAAAAAAAATGAGACAGCACACATCAAGTTTCGTAACAATATAGACAAAGTTTATAATTACAAATAAGGTTCCACATGACCATCATTGTGATGTTCCACGAGCTGCATGCGTTGCATGACATGTTGCCCGGCGACTGGCAACATATCGGAATTGATTTGTTGCACTTGTAATGTAATTCGATCTTTCAACGTTGGGGTATCGGGGACATGCCCTTGATACGCAATGCATTTAAGAAATTCCCACAGCCAAAAGTCACAAGGATTGAGATCAGGCGACCTCGGTGGCCATGCTGTGGAAAATGCATGACTAATGATTCAGGTGTCAGAGAAATGTTGCCGCAACACACGCTGTACCAGACATCCAATGTGGGGTGGTGCACCATCCTGCATGAATATGGTCGAATCAAGACATCTCTTTGCTGCAGTTGTGGAACCACAAAGTTCTTTAGCCCAAAAGGGGCAGTTGTGTGTGTTAATATCACCGTTCAAATAAAAGTGCGCTTCGTCACTCCATAAAATCCGTCACGGCCATGCTTCATCCACTCAATGCGGGTGGTCGCATCGCCAGGACGCAATTCTTGAACAGGACATATTTTATAGGGGATAAAACTTCAACATCAGATGCAGGATTTCCGCACCGTTGAGTATGGGATATCCGTTTGCCGGGGATATTGCCCGTGCAGCGCTGG
This sequence comes from Thereuonema tuberculata, assembly GCA_023159025.1. NCBI lineage: Eukaryota > Metazoa > Arthropoda > Chilopoda > Scutigeromorpha > Scutigeridae > Thereuonema > Thereuonema tuberculata. The sequence goes on from JAFIDM010000007.1 coordinate 48,928,539, forward strand.
TACCTTGCGTATTCGTCATCTCCTGTTCCAGTAGTTTCAAAGCATTGAATCATTTTTCGTAGATTTGTTATGCTCTTCGTAGCGTCTTCAACAGCCGAAATTCCCGAAGGGCAGCACGGGCATTCTCGTCTCGCTGATAATACAGCTTCACTAACAAAGCACGGTCACATAAGGTAAGAGCAATCGAAAGGCAGTTCGTCGTCGAGTGATGTGAATTCTCCAAACCTTTTTTTTTATCACGATCGCTTTACAAAAGATCTAAAGTAACTGAAGAAAAATAATCAAGATGGTGTTTTGCTCCTGAGCTTGGAAAAAAAAAATTCAAAATTGGTATTCTTTTCGAAATATCCAACAATTATTCCTTTGTCACTGCATATTTATTTAGTAAATTCAAGTTATCCCTTGCTTTAGTCATACCTCTGTAAGCGGTAACACTGACTTACAGCCAGGTAAAACCCATATTTTCAAACTGATTAAAACTGAATATAGTTTGGAAATACGGCGATTCAAACAGATTATTCACCCGTTTCAATCGCCGATGCTAGACAGCGTAATAATCCAAAATGCTATTGAAAAAAATACAGTCCTTTTCATTAACTTCATTTCCTTTAATAAAAGTGTTTTACTGAGGTGCTACTTAAAATATTTTCCATAAAAATTATTTTTTTGACAATAAAAAAAATAAAAATACTAAACTACTGTTATTGTAAAGCGAGTTCTATAAATTTCAAATTATTAACTAATAGATTAATTATTAACAGAATCGCCCATCTCATATTGTAATCATTTTAAGAGGTCCACCAGGATCGGGGAAATCATTTGTTGCTAAACTTATTAAGGGAGGACAATGAAGAAGAAGAGGGACAACCTATTGCTAACATGCAGTTCAGTGATCCCTTTATTAACTAATAGTTATTCAGGACAAAATATCTAAAGCCCCTATTTTTTTCTTTCTTTATTTTCAAAATAGTTTCCGTATTTTTGGTTTTGTTTATTTCACAAACAATTGTGGAAAGGGCGGAAATGACTTTTACGTTCTGTTTGAGACCGGATACTTTGACTTTCGATTTTAGAGGTTGAGTTTCCTACCAAAATTTCACTATAGTAACTTGTATGATTGTACAATTGTATGATTCAAAACCAAAAATACGGAAATTATTATTTTGAAAAGAAAGCGAGAAAAAAATGGGGGCTTTAGATATTTTGTCCTGAATGACTATTAGTTAATAATTTTGAAATTTATAGAACTCGTTGTATAATAACAGTAGTTTAGTATTTTAATTTTTTACTGCCAGAAAAAATTAATTTTTATTGAAAATATTTGAAGTAACAGCTCAGTAAAACACTTTTATTAAAGGAAATGAAGTTAATGAAAAGGCCTGTATTTTTTTCAATAACATTTTGGATTATTACGCTGTCTAGCATCGGTTATTGAAACGGTGAATTTTCTGTTTGAATCGCCGTATTTTGAAACTATATTCGCTTGAATCAGTTTGAAAATAAGGGTTTTACCTGGCTACAGTGAGAGTTACTGCTTACAGAGCTATGACTGAAGCAAGGGAGAACTTGAATTTACTAAATAAATATGCAGTGACAAAGTAACAATTGTTGGATATTTCTTTACGCAATTCGAAAATACCAAATTTGAGATTTTTTTTCCGAGCTCAGGAGCAAAAACACCATCTTGATTATTTTTTTTCGGTTATTTTAGACCTTTTTGTCACTTGGATTAAAATTTTTAAATGTTTTAAACAAGGCTATTTACATTTTTTCCTAAATGCTTACATGCTTTCTATTACTACAAAACTATTAGTCCTAGACTTATTTTGTTGGAATTTTTGGATTTAGCATAAAAAAATACATGGGAAAATCAAATTTGGTTCCATTTGATTGATTAGGAGATGAGATATTCAACAAAATACGTCAAAAAACGGGTATAGCACCAAAAAAAAAAAAAAAAAAAAAACTTCAAAAATTCATATCTCGGAAAATATTTAACCAAAAAATCCCATATTTTGCAGAATGTGTTATCTTATGACCCTTTACATGTAAATAAATTTTCATAAAAATCTGTAATGGTGTGGTGAACTCATCAGGTGATTTGACATGGAATGACCCACTTTCTTTATTTAAAATAATTATGGTTGTAGAATTATATTAAAAGTTTGATCACAGATCTCAGAATTCTGTGGACCCATATTAATTGCATAGAAATAGATTCATTCATGTAAGTAACAATAATAAACAAAGATAAAAATTCAGTTTTACTCTTATCGAATAAAAAGAAAGAATACATTATTAGCAACCTAACACACAGAAATCTGAAACGGACTATAAGAATAAAACTCACTGGAAAGACTGTTCTCTCTGTAATTCTTTCTGAATAAACTTGGTCGTTCTAATGACTTTACATATATTCTCTGAATTACGTTGTCAGGTGAAAGTTTTTTACCTGTAATGGAATCTCTAGGTCTCTCTGTTTCTTCTCCTGACTTTATTTAGTATCACGTTTCTTCACAATTTCTCTCCTAATTTCTTTGGGAATCTCCAACTATGTGGCTACGTTTTATTCTAGAATGTTTCCATATGCTTCACTAGCTCCTCTCTCTCTGTCTCAGTGACGTTTATGACTTTTAAATAAAACCACGTTTATGCTGTATTTCCCATGTTGTCGTTAGTTGCGTGAACGATTTAACCGAATAAAATGTGAAATGAAATAAAATGTGAACTTGTTTTCTAGCCAGACCTTCGAAGTGTCCTTCCAATTTGTAAAGGTATTTTGATGGAGTTAATGGTATTTTCGAAACAGTTAAAGCATTTTGATGAAGTTAATGGTATTTTCGAAATAGATAAAAGCATTTTGATGGACTTAATGGTATTTTTCCAAACAGATATATATAAAATTCTGGACATCTACCAAATAGATTTGACCTGCTTCAAGTTCAGCAGATCCAACATATTTGGTAAACGTTCAGAATTTAATATCGTTATGGTGAACATGAAATTTCATTATTACTCCTTTCTTATGAAGGCTATCCAATTTAAAGCCAATTTAATAAAATTAAATATAGAAGAATTGAAATGGACAGTCTTAAATTTCTAAATTTTTAATGCTTTTAAGTTAATTATATGTTTTGTATTCTTTATTTTTTTAAAATGTAATTGATTAAATTAAATCTTCCTAACAGGAAATTTATATGACAGTCTAGGAGTTTCGCCAATCGAAATTTTACATTTGTACATGCAACAAAAGGAATATAATTTACGTAATATATAATTTATAATATATAATTTATCCTTTCAATCTAGTGTAATCCATTTATTTACAAACACACTGTCTAAAAGCTTTATTGGCTTTCTTCTTCCACAATCATTTGACAAGAAATGATAAGAAAAAAAGGCATAAAAACGCACACAAATTAAAAGGTTCACTGAGATATTTTTGGATATTTTGTACCGGGAACCCAAGACAGAACCATTTCGAGATTCCTATCTCTCATCAGTTGGGTTAGCCCAGTACTCAATAGCTCAGTGGAACCAAAAGAAACATATACAAGAAATATATTTTATATAAACATATAAAAGAAACATACTGAGCTTTTGAGTACTGAGCGGACTCAACTGATGAAGGATAGGAATCTCGAAACGGTTTCTTCTTGGGTTCCCGGTACAAAATACCCAAACCTTTTAATTTATGCGTTTTAATGCCTTTTTTCCTTATCAAATTGTCTTCCACTCACATTAAATTTATATATTATGTGTATGTTTTCTATATAATTAATCTCTCATATTCTAAGCGTTGAGCTAGCGGGGATCAATTTATTACTCTTTTTATTATTAATTTATATTTTGATGTTTTTTAACTCAAGGGGTCATTGTTTTGTTCATTTGTTTCTTTTGGTTCCACTGAGCTTTTCAGTACTGGGCGAACCCAACCGACGAGAGATAGGAATCTCGAAACGATTCCGTCTTGGGTTCCCGGGAAACAATATCCAAAAATAGCTCAGTGAATCTTTTAATTTGTGTACGTTTTTATGCTTTTTTTCTTATCAAATTGCCTTCCAAGTACGTTAACTCTGTATATTATACAAGAAATGGACTATAATTTATATTATTGACCTTCCTCTGAATCTAGTGTAATCCGAAACACAACGGAAATTTTTCCCTTCAAGTAGCTCATTCTGGTCTGAAAAAAAGGGACTTTTCTGAAAAATGAAACAACTAGTGATGTCGTCAGTGGACTATTGTTGAGACATTAAGAAGATGATGCTTTCTTTAGGTTAATAAAATGGCTATTGATAATATTCTGGCTATCTATGTGATAGTAAAGCAGTTGTATACTGTCAATGTGTACTATAGGGCAGGGGTGTCAACTAATTTTTACAAAATATCTACTTTACCAATAAAAAATCCATCCGCAATCTACTCTTTTCAAAAACTGAGGCAAAATAGAATTTTTCTATAAAAAGATATAAAATTAAATATAAACGCATTTCTGTAAAAAGTAAATAGAAAAGAATATTGGCACAATATTTGAATTTCCATATTTCAGAATTTTTTATAGATTTATAACCTTTAATTATTATTAAATTGAAATACGTTCTGAATTTTAAGTTTAAAAAAAGAATAAAATTATTATCATTGTAATATGATTTAATAGTAATAATTAAAAAAACAAGAGAACCTTATATTTTTTTACAAAAGAAGTACCTTACTACTAAGACAACATTTGTTCATAAGAAAACTAAAGATTTCTATTTAGAATTATTTTGTTTACACATAACAATAAACTATTTCAATTAAACTCTCTAATGCTGTTGATTTACATTATTTATTCTACAGTGCAACGAGTCTATAAGTTTTTGTGTAATTTGGAGTGTAACTACTCAGACCATTTCTTAAGCATTATTCCAAATGTTCATCTGTTCATGTACTTCGTTATTTGGATTTCATAATGTTTAAATTTGAGAAAATGCTGATTCGCACAAATATATCGAATCAAAACAGACGCATAATTTTCAGCAAATTTTCCTAAATTAGAATACTTATCTTTGATAAATATTTCCAAAATTTGTATTCGGAAAAAAATAATAATAATAAAGATTCAAATAGTTTATATCACAGATACACTTTACTACTAGTTAAAGAAATTTGATAGAAATCTGTCCACCTAAATTTCTAGTATAAGAAAACTTTTAGGTTTAAGAGAAAATGTATTGTCAAAGTAGTGATCAGAAATATATTATTAGAGCTGGTCCGGGGATGTAGTTGTGTTTCTCTCGGAAGTTTCCTCCTCTAAAAATCTGATTCCGTTAAAATCTTGAGGTTTTTTTTAAATTTAGATTTCATTCTTTATACTAGCCTGGAGAGCAATTATTTAGAAAAGGTGACACACTAATATTCTTTTTTATTTTATTCCTATTTCCTCTGTGTGCCTCTCC
>JAFIDM010000007.1:48949131-48959783 GCA_023159025.1 Thereuonema tuberculata
ACGTATTAGTTAATAATTCTAAACTATAAATAAGTTTAACTTTAATAAGGTATCGTATTATTAAGATTTGGATTGTTATTCAATTTCTAGTTCAATTGTCGAAGTTTATTCCATAACATTTTATTTTCCTAAAAAGGGAGTTAATCTAGATTCAAATTGTGAATATTCAATCTTCATTTGATATAAGATTTTATATTTCAGAGGTGTTTTGTTTTTTGATTGAATTCTCCTTAATGGAAACTTAATGTTATGTATAGATTTAGAATTTACACTTTGACTAAATTTATTTTTTATTATTTATCTGGATTTGTTATATTTTAAAGAACGTAACTTGTTTTTTTCCACTGCGTAAAATAATTTAAATTTAGTTCTTATTTTTTTTTAACTTTTTCCTCAAATTTTGAATTAATGTTTTTTTTCCCCCATTTAGTTTTTTTTAATGTTTACATGGATTTAATGTAATGTATTTCAAAGTGGGTGGATATGTTAAGTCTTATTTTTGAATTTGCTAAGTGATGATGTAATTTAATTTTTTGTCACCAGAGGGCGCTGTACGTCAACATGAGGAAGTAAACAAAAGTCAGTGTTTTCATCAACAAATTCTGTGTGTATTACAGTTTATTTAGCTAAGCCAATTATTCAATTTTCAGTGTCAGTGAACAAACATATATATACAATACAAAAGCAATTTAATGTGCATGCAGTAATTATCATTAAAAAAATAAAAGAAGTACTTATTTAATTTTTTAATGATAATTACCGCATGCACGTTAAATTGCTTAGATGATTTTTGACATATTGTTTGCTACAGTAACTGTATTACTGTGTACACGAACGATGGAGACGGAAATACTACAAAACAGCAAATGATTCCTTTTTTTTATTTTTGTTTTTGCTGTTATACTACTTAGAATTACATTCCTAAGAAAACATAAAAATTAACAAAATTAATCTCAAAAACTAATGAGTTTTCCACAATGAATATTATGGTTAAATCAATGCAAATGAGCTCTACTAACAAGCCTGAAATGAGTACATCGACTTACCAGACACTTCCCAGACATTTACCCTGTTTACAAACTTCATCTTATAGATTACTTTCGAGTAAAGTCCAAAATACATTATAAATAAAGTGACCTTGTGTTATTCACAGAATAACACACTGATTCAAAAAAAATCATATTGTACGGTTTAATATAACTGCACAGACCTCACGAAAACTTGATGATTGGTTCATTGTTTAGTGTTCTTTAATTCTTGCTGCTTTGAACCCAACTACTGACATTGTAATGTGTGGAATTACCAATCACCCTGTCTACAAATATTTAGTAACATATACTCAATAATTCCAAACATCAAATTTCATTTAAATTAGTAGAGTAAGTCTTGAGTTATTTGGATTTTTATTTTCGCCAACACGGGCTCTTACTTGGAGACATTTTTTGATGTCAAAACAGATTATTATAAATTATATAACAAATGTTCAGCTAGATAAATAAAAACAATGACACCAAAAATTTTAACCGATTGACCTCTAGATCAAAAGTTATAAGCTTTTAAAATCTCCGAAAACAGGAAGTCACGGTTACGACACGAGCGCGCAAAAGAGAAAAAAGTTTCGATTTCAGTTATAAAATGGTCATTTAAAGTTTGTAGCATTTTAAAGATATATTTAACATTTTAATTTATTTATTAAACATTCATGTAAGATTTTAAAATACAGTACACTTTCTTGAATGATACTTCATCAGAAAACATTCAAAACATAAGAATTTCGCACCAATCTCATTTAATAAAAGACACTACAATTGCAAAAGTATAATTTTGCAGACATTTATTGAAATCTTTGAAATATACATCACATACTTGACAAATAGATGCGCATTCCAGTGAATTCACTTTGAAAGTTTATTTTATTTTATTTTATTTTATTTTTATATTTTTTTTTCTTATTTATTTTAGTAGAGTTTTTCTTGCTTTTTTCTAATTTTGAAAATACAAATCATGAGAAGGGAAAATTAAATACTATTTCAGGGTAGGTAAGTTGTGAGTTTATTCGGTTTTCGCTCATACCTTTTCACCCAGAGGTCACACTGTTAAATTTTGGATATCATTGTTTTTCTTTTATTAAAAATTGGAACAATTTGTAATAACTCCCCCTCTTTCATGGTTTGGCTCATAACCTTTGACCAACCAAAGGTCACATATCAAAGAATGAAAAGACACACAAGTTCTTTATTATCATTATTTTTATTATTATAATAATTTTTTTCCAGACTTACTATGTTTTTCAAAACCTGTATGTAGCTGCAGCATTTATTTGAAATTTAGATTAATAATATTAGTCTAAACTTGATATAAATTTAATTTAGCAAAAACATTTTAATACCAATTTAACATTTTTGAAAAATAGTAATACAAATTTCTTTGAATTTATGCAGAACTAGTCGGCTGCCCGTCGCTTCGCTCCGGTAGCCTCGCATATGTAACGGAAAACAACTTTTTATTTATTAAAAAACACACACACACACACAAATTACATCAAGTAAACTAAAACTAAAATTTTTTTAAGGCTTTTTTTTTTTTTAATTTAAGTTTTGATGTGTATATTCTCTCAATCCACGACTGCTTTTAGAACCAGCGTGTGAATCATATATCAAAGATATATTTTTATTTTTTATAGAGATTGAAAAATAGTCCTCGTAGTTTAATGGTTAAGATATCTAACTTCGGAGCAAAATGTGGCATGTTCGATTCCCGTTGCGTACTTGTAGAAATTATATCTGTTTTCTCAAATTACAACAATTGCACCAGCCAGGCAAAGAAATAAAAGATTTTAATTATATAGATATACAAATAGTATTGGTTTTTAATTTACAAATAGTGATTTTTCAGTATTATACCTAATAGAAATAATGATTTTTTCTTTCTTGACTCTCTTTTTTTAATTTCAATTGATACTTTTCAGTGGTTTTTGAGTTAAAAATAGTGATGGTTTTTGAGTTACAAATAGTGATTTATCAGTATTCTATCTATTAGAAATATTGCTTTTTTTTTCTTAATTCTTGTTTTTTAATTACAATTCATATTTTTCAGTGGTTTTTGAGGTATAAATACAGTGAAGCTCGGTTATATCGCGATCTTTTGGTTCCAAGATCTCGAAGATCGCGATCTGCCCGAGATTTATTTACTTCGCGATGTCAAATGTCGTATACTCGAACCCTATTATCGCCCACACGATTCCAAATCGATTTAAAATGGTCATTTCGGGATTTCCTACACCATTCAGAGCGATGTGAGAGAATTTTATATTTATAAATATTTCTAAATCATTACCTTTTCAACACTTTGATGGGTTACATTAGCCAAAATCTTCATATTTCTGTTTTCTTACTGTTTGGCACCGCCATCTTGGGATTAACGGTATTACCCAGTAACTATTAATTATAAGTAGCAAATCGCGAACAGTTCTCTAAAATCAATCGATTTTCGTACTTTTTGGACAAAAATATGAAAAATTTTGCAATTTTACAATTATACACCTTTTCTAAAATAGAAGGATCGAAGACCAAATCGCGTTATATCCGAATTCCCGATATTAAAATAATACAACCGTGTTACAGCCGAGCTTCACTGTAGTGATGGTTTTTAAGCGACAAATAGATATTTTTCAGTATTCTATCTAATAAAAATAGTGCTTCTGTCTATCTTGAATCTCTTTTTTAAATTACAATTGATACCTTACAGTGGTTTTGAGTTACAAATAGTGATGGTTTTTGAGTTATAATTAGTGATTTTTCAGTATTCTGTCTAATAGAAATAGTGCTTCTTTCTTTCTTGACTCTTTTTTTTTTTCAAACATCTCCCGTGTACACCTGCTTGTTTTTCAATATCACAAAGAATTTGGTTGAGTAAGAATATTTCTGCAATTATAGTTCTAATTGTCATTTTCGAATTAAAAATAAACAGACAAAATAAAAGGAAATAAATAAAAAAATTTGATATTAAAAAAAAAAAGGTTGAATTCATTCATTATTAATTGGAGGAAGGGGAAGGACACCAAAGTCAAAAAACCATATGAAGTGAGTAGTAGTCAACTTGGCCCAATGGATAAGACTTCGGATCAGAAGGTTGTCGGTTCGATTCCTGCCGCGGACGTTTCAATGTCAAAGTTATTTCTATTTTCCATTCGCTCAGGAAATTGAGCCAGACAGACAGAGAACTAAAAGATTTTTAGTAATATAGATTCTAAATTGATTTTTTTTTTTTTTTGTATTTTTTCAGAATTAAAATCAAATTAAATTTTTATTGACAAATGAGAACTTATTCAATGAAGTTATTAGAATAATGAAAATTCCAATAATGTTCAAAATTTTGATCAAATCGTTGAATAATTTCTCACTTGTCAATTATAGTATAAGTTGATTTTAATTCTGAAAAAAAAGAAATCAATGCAGAACTCTGAATAAATTTAAAGAAATTTGTTTTACTATTTTTCAAAAATGTTAAATTGATATTAAAAAATTTATATTTAATTAAATTTATATCATGTTTAGATTTAATATTATTAACCTAAATTTCAAATAAACATAGTAAGCCTGGGAAAAAAATAAAAATAGTAATAAAAAAGAACTTGTGTTGTTACTTTCATTCTTTGATATGGCACCTGTGGGGGGAGGGGGCACAAGTTATGAGACAAAACACGAAAGAAGGTTACATGGTACAAATTGTTCGGATTTTCAAGAAAAGAAAAATAATGATACTCAAACCTTAACAGTGTGACCTCTGGGTGAAAAGTTATGAGCCAAACCCGAGTAAACTCACAACTCACTATTTTAGGGTGATATTTAATTTTCCCTTCTCATGATTTGTGTTTTGAAAATTAGGAAAAAGCAAGAAAAAATCTACTAAAATAAATGAGAAAAATAAAAAAGCCAAATAAAATAAAATAAAGCCAGTCCGACACGGACGAGCAGCCTAGACGGCGGTCTGCCGTGTGGCCGATGTGTGGGAAACTGGGTTCGAATCCCGGTGTTGGCATGGCTGTTTCTTTCTTCTTCTGTGTTTCCTCCGTTTCTTCCCTGGGACTTACTATCTTTCTTGACTTTTCCTATCTTCTGCTTCTCCCTACTTTGTCAGGTTGGGCTAGTTGCGTGGTCCATAGTTGGCCAAATTCGATGAAAGGAAAGAAAAATAAAATAAACTTTCAAAGGGATTTCACTGGAATGCGCACCTATCTGTAAACCATGTGATGTATATTTCTACAGACAAATCAATGATTTCATTAAATGTCTGCAAAAATACACTTTGGTAATAGAATGATAATGGTAATTTCCATCTCACAAAAAGTGTCTTTAATCAAATAAAGTTGGTGCAAAATTTTTCGAATTGTGTTTTGAATGTTTTCGGATGAAGTATTCTTCAAGCAAGTGTAATGTATTTAAAAGTCTTACATGAATGTTTAATAAAAGTATTAAAATGTTATATTTATCTTTAAAAAAATACATACTTAAACTGACCATTTTAAAACTGAAATCGAAACTTTTTTCTCTTTTCACCGCTATGCGCGCTCGTGTCGTAACTGTCACTTCCTGTTTTCGGAGATTTTTAAAAGCTTATAAATTTTGACCTAGTGGTTAATCGGTTAAAATTTTGGTGTCATTGTTTTTATTTCTTCTAGTTGAACATTTTGATGTATAATTTATGATAATCTGTTTTTGACAGCAAAACGTGTCTCCAAAGGGGCGAAAAATGTGAGCATTTAGCCGACGAAACATTCCCCTTGGTATGCCATAGGAGGCAGCTCGTGCTATACCCGAAGAAATGGACGAAACACAGAAGACGAAAGTAACATCCAAGCCAATGCTGGGATTTGAGCCCAGGTACCGAAATATCGGCCTAACGGCAGATCGCCGTCTAAACCGTTCGCCCATGCTGGAACGGCAAAATAAGTTATTTTAGATTTTATTATAAACTTCCAAATTGTCTTGTTCCTTACAAAATAGCGTTATAAGAATTACGAAGTGAATTTATCTGTCCAAATGTGATTAAAAAAACCTCAAAAGTATTTGTACTAAATATCTAATATTTTAAATGAAACCGATTGTGATATATAATGTCATTTCAACCCAGCGCAGCGTAACGTGATAGGGTTGTAAAAATTATTAATACAGTTAAAAGAAAGTTTTATTTAATGTGTTCGAGACTAAGCTAACTGAATCTCACAATATAACATTTTTCGACAACTTCAGCTTATTTTTAATCCTTTCCAATTTTAAGCAAATGAAAATAATCTACCCCAGCTGTCTTCGCAGTGAAATAACGTCGGGTGATGATAAATTAGAAACAAAGCAATAACTTTCCATCTAATTTTGAAGTAATCGTTTTGGTATTCCACTATGTTCCACTCATGTTTTGATGTGAACAAGGCTTAAGAATTTTGGTATTCATTTTCAGATAATGAAAAATTTAAATCAGAAACTATGATTTTTTTACAATTGGATAGACTTTTTGTGAATTGCTTTCTCTGTATAGGAATTTAGAGACTTTTAACAAACAAAATTAAAATAATGCAGAATTTAAAGTGAACTACATTTCCAGATCTTTAAGTAACTACTTCTTCTTCTTCACGTGCCATCTTCATCCAGGAGGTCGGCGACCATGGCTCTAAAATTTTCTCTATCTCTTGCTATTCTGGAGCATTCCTGGTAATTCCTGCCAGTCCATTCTCTGATATTGTCAAACCAATTCTTTCTCGGTCTTCCTCTGGGTCTTTTCCCATCCAACTTTCCCTCCAGCATCAACCTCTGTAGATCATCTTGTCTCATCAGGTGACCGAAGTATTTCATTTTTCTTTCCCTTATGGTCTTAATCAAGGATCTCTCGTATTCAGCCAATCTCAATATCTCCTCATTACTCATTCTTCTTGTCCAAGGAATTTTAAACATTCTTCTCAAAATCCGCATCTCAAAACTCTCCAATTTTCTTTCTGTCTCTCTACTGAGAGTCCAGGTCTCAGATCCATAAAGGAGTGTTGTCCATATATAACATTTCATCATTTTTTTCCTTAAATTAATGGAGATATCTCTTGATGTCAGAGTAGCTCTCATATCCATAACAGTCTTTCTAGCTATTTCAATTCTCCTTTTAATTTCTGTAGTGCTGGTCCCATCCTCTGTGAAAAGCTGTCCTTAGTAAATGAAGGAGTCAACCTGTTCTAGTTTTTTATTGTTTATCCGTATGTCTATCCTTGTCATCTCATTTCCTCTTTTAATTACCATACATTTTGTCTTCTTATAATTAATCTGTAGACCAAATTCTGCACTTCTTCTTTCTACCTCGTTCACCAACAGCTGTAAATTTTACTCAGAATCTGCCAGAAGTACAGAAGTACAGTAACTACAGATATAGTAACAACAGATATTACAGATTTAATTAGATAGAAATACATTCATGTTATAGTTAATAAATATTCCATATCCTAATGTTAAAAATTAAAAAAAATTGTTTATAAATTCTAAATTATATTAATAAAAGAGACTTTAAAGTGATTAAAAAAACGTAAAATGATAACCAAAGAAAGCACAAAAAAAAAAAAAAAGATTTCGCACCCCGAGCCATCAGCGGTGCGAAAGTCTAGGAGCGCAGCTGAGTCTGTACGGCCGTTTCATCCTCTTTAGGACGTCAGCCAGATACTCCGATGGTATACTCGAAAGATTAAAGATCCACTCTCACTCCCGAAAGCGGGACCCACAAAATAAATAAATAAATAAATAGAAAATCCTCAATAATCTGGCTACGAAGTCTTAAAGAGAAGTCTTAAAGAGAATGGCCGTTCCAGACTACTGCCAGTGATAGCTTGGTCTGCGAACACTTGTTAGTTTATTTTGTGGCTTCTTTGATTATCATTTTATGTATTATTAGGCACGTTACATTCTTTTTTATTTCCACTGATCTGTTTAAATGTTTCCTTGTATGATTTTTTCCAAATTCCTCTTAATATTATGTGTTTTTGATTGTTATTTGGGGTATCGCTTTCTGGAGCCAGAACGGAATTCGTAAATAACCAGATAGGTCGCACAAAAGAGAAAAATTCATTACCGTGTGAAGTAGCTGTGAGCGATACTTGATTTTTCATTGATCAGACATACCTCGACCGCAAGAAAGTTCATCTGAAACACAGTTCAAAAGTCAACTTTCACATGGCACTACTTGGCAATACACCGATCGCAGCATCGGTCCTGACTGTATCGTAACAAATGCAATATTCTCTATTTTTATGATGCAGTATCTGTTGTATTTTCAACTACTTTCTAAGTTCCGACAATAAAATATGTACTATATGGTTAATTACAATTTAATTTTAAAATTTTACTGAATTGTTGACTGAACGTGTAAAAATGCGACCTGATCCTACAATTATCACAATATAAGCACGGTTTCATTTGGTTTAATCTCCATCCTTGTTCCGCGGAAGCCGTCCCAAAACTGGTTTGCATGATTTCTATGAGATTTGGTACTTCGCTTATACTGTATTGTCCTCCATTAAATATGAGCTCCATTATTTCGATCTCTTTTCCTCTAGTCCTCAAATCCATCCATTGCTTGAAAATCAACACAACTGTATGACATCTACAACTGTATGACATCTACAACTGTATGACATCTACAACTGTATGATATCTTAAATTAATAGAAATAATAGTAGTAAAGAAAACAAAATCTTAACGCCTTACCTGTTTGTTTTTCCACAAATACTTTGTTGATTCGAAGATCTTGCCTTGTCTCCCAAAAGCTTCTTTAACTCTTGTTTCTTGAAGCTCTATTTATATACAACGTTAATTAAAGATAAACAAAGGTGATTACCCTAATAAAACATTACCACTTCCTGTTTTTCTCAAGACACATTGGCTTTATGATGAGCGTGTTGAACCGAATTGCATCATCAAAAATGAAGAAATATGCGTTAAAAAAATCATTTGAGCCTGTCTATTGCTGGTACATGAATTTTCTCACTAATTTCTCATTAGTGAGTTTTTTATTGCTCATTTTTTCTTTTGAGGCACCACTGCGCTTCCGACGTGACTTATTGTATAAGAACTAGTTCTTAAGTAAATCAAGTAAATCGAAGAATCCCGAGAAAACCTGCCCAGCGCGGATTGTTCACCATCACGAAACCCAGATGAGAACCGAAACCATGAATATTAAGTATTCAATGAAATGTTTTAAGTTAGTTTGAAGCTAATTCTATGGAATGATTATTACACAGATGATCTTCTTCAGTCAATCCGTGCCGTGATGGATGATCAGTACCGGTAAAAGATGGAGTTGAAAAAATTTGTTGGAAAAAGACAAAAACAAAAAGAAAGCAAAGCATTCCTTGTCGTGCATATCAAATAATGAGGATTCGTTCTTTATATAAGATTCATAGTCTAAATTTATGTTAACATTTTCTATTTTCATTCAAATTCACTATAAAACGGAGTTTATTAAAAAAAACAACAAACCAGCTTTTGTAAAATGTTAAAAGCAAAATGTAGTTATGACATTTTTACATCAAAATTTCTTTATGATTAACTGTCACTTAATTACAGAGCATGAAAGCATTCGAAGTCTCAGCTATTCCGTTTGAAATTTCTGTCGTGTGTATTTATTTGTGTGTTAGTTTGTACGTTCGTCTATCAGGTCAAACGATTTGATGGCTTTTCATCAAATTTGGTATGTATAGTCATTTCTGTCCCACTTACAATAAATTGGTTTGGTTTTCTCAAATCAGCATTCCCGATTTGATAAGTTTCACAGAAACTCTAAAAAGAGGAAAAAAGGTCCTCCATAATAAGCAGCCACTGGGTTGGACTAAGGTTACTAGCCTATGGGCAATGTTTAGAGGTGTAAATAGTTGAAGAATCGAGATTAACTTCCTGATCCTCCCAAAAGGATTTAATTACGCGATGTAGATGCGTGGGACAAAATTCTTCTCCCTCAGAGTACCGTATTTAAAATCATGAGATGCCATGCATTATTGAAGGCGTTAGAAATGTCCAGCGAGACCATAACAGTATTGCGCCCCTTGCAGGAAAACGATGCAACACATCCAAAAGGGTAGGGGCAGCCGCAATCCTACTGCGGCCCCGCTGGGAAACCAAATTGATTTTCATAAAAATAGTTATTGACCCCCAAGTGATAAACAAGTCTATTGGTTCAAATATTGTCGAGGACTTTATCAATGACCGGCAGCAAACAATTGGGTGTAAAGCATATAGCCTTTTGGGATAAGGACGACATTAGCCCTTTTCCAAATAGTAGGAAAGATGTCCTCCTCAAAGCTTTCAAAAAGGCAAACCCAGGCTTCAATAATAGCTTCCCCAATATAACTGAGACATCGCGCTGGGATGCTGTCAGGACAAGACCTTTTCCAAATAGTAGGAAAGATGCCCTCCTCAAAGCTTTCAAAAAGGCAAACCCAGGCTTCAATAATAGCTTCCCCAATATAACTGAGACATCGCGCTGGGATGCTGTCAGGACAAGACCTTTTCCAAATAGTAGGAAAGATGCCCTCCTCAAAGCTTTCAAAAAGGCAAACCCAGGCTTCAATAATAGCTTCCTCAATATAACTGAGACATCGCGCTGGGATGCTGTCAGGACCAGGACCT
>JAFIDM010000007.1:48989071-49020755 GCA_023159025.1 Thereuonema tuberculata
AAGAATTCTTCAACTCAAAGATTTGCAATTACGAACAAATAAGTTTTATAAAAGTGCTTGGAGGAAATTTAACAAATAATCATAATATTAAAAGAAATGTGTTTTTTGTTAAAATATTTTAGTTCATAAAGTATGGTAAATATGTCACACTGAAAGAAAATTATCGAGAAGACAATTTAGATAGAAAGAACAATGGAAAAGAGTAGAAGAAGATGGAGAATGTTGAATGTCAGTTGAACCCATTTCCTACCCTTTAGGTCTTGTGTGATATATCCTCGAATATTGAATCTCTCCTGGGGGTTTCTCTGTAAGCTGAAGATTACTTTTGGAAGTAAAATAAATCAAATATTAATTTGTAAGTTATTAATTGATGAAAAGCAATTTTAATGATTTTTAGCATTTATGCTTATCTAACTTAGCTTATCTAACTTGAACTACTATTAATTTAAGGTGAAAATGCGCTTTATTTATTTTATGATATTTACAAACTAATTGTAATTTGTGTTTACTATATCTAATTATTCTTTAATTCAAGACGAGATAAAATGGATATTTACATAAAAAAAAAACGAATCAGTATGTTACTGTACTGATGTCATGTTGTCTCAAAAGATAATGGTGCTATAAGAAGTTTCAATGAAAATTGTGAAGATGAGAAAAATAATAATAATAATAATAATAATCTATTGTTTTTGCTGGGGAAACCCAAGGTTTGAAACATACAAACATAATAATAAAACCTTACAGGTTAAACCACTGGAAGGATACCTGTTGATGAAGTCTGGAAGTAGCATCTGTCAGATTTATTCAGTTTCTAAAGTGCTCAACAGGTTTGGAAAGTTTTGACTCTCACACTCCTCGTTACTAGTGGGGGAAGAAATAGTGAGATCCTGGAACTTCCTCACCCATCGAGCTATTCATCAACCTGATATATCTGGCTGGTGAGTCTAACAAAGACGAAACAGCTGTCCCTATTCAGTTTGATAATAACTTTTTACGTAAATGATCACTTTTCTCTCTGTCAATATTGCTGTAAGGTTGTGAAGCAAGTGAAGCTCAGGTAACTGACAATTTTTCAAATGCCAATTACCTGTTACTGCCTAATGAAATCAGTGTCGTTTTATGCTGATCCAGTGGCAAATCACGTTTTATATTCGTTATTAGAACTATTAAAAATGGCGCCCCTCGAATTCATGAAGGGATTGTTTTTGCTGCTTTAGTTTTGCTGTTAATGCCTGACTCCTCTAATAGCAGTAAAGAAGAAAGATCCCAGAAAAACAGAAACTGATGGATGAAACCGTGAATGGAAAAAAGGAGTTTCTGGACTTCAGAGTGCAGCTATCGGTACAGGAATGTTTTAAAAATAATTTTTGCTCACTGCCAATTGCACTGATGCCTTCTTGCCGCAAAAATTTGCTCCAAATTAAGATGAATCGTAATTAGAGCAATGTTTTTGAAGCTTGCCGCTTTGAAGCAATTTTAAAGCCCTTAAAAGACTTTGTTCTTAGACTCCGTTAACAATTTTAACATTCAGCAAAATTTTAAGTTATTTGCTACAATGTTTTTGGGCTTTAAAATTCAGGTAAACTCCATAGGGGAGCTTTGCTATTCTTCTTTTATAGTAACAAAAAACTAATGGATTCTTAATGGCTCTTTTGTTTTATTCTTTGGTTGTGTAGAAATCCTCGAATATTCGAGGGATAAGATGAAATTATATCAGTCACTTAGAAAAATGAAAATTATTTACAATAAAAGGCTGTCTGCTAGCTGCATCCATGATGGGGATTGGACGTCTCAGAGGAATGATGTCTTACGTGAAACATCAGAATATAAAGGATTAGTAGACCAATAAGGAACGGGAAGCAGGTAGGGAGTTGGGGAAACCCCGTAGATTGGTGGATCAATGAACGGGAAGGAGGCGTGATTGAGGGAGACCTCTGGTGGCGATAGGGAAAAGGAGTTGAAACATGCAGACAAAACACTTGCAGATGTTTATAAACAAAGTAAATAGTAAATAAAGGAAGATACAAATATGCAGTGAAGTGCTTGATGTTGAAAATTAAGTAACATAATTAGGCCGTCACACAAATCCATATTGATAAATATTGTTAGCCGTTCCGGCATGGCCGAGCGGTCTGTGCAGCGGTCTGCCGTGCGGACATTGTGTCGGAATCTTGATTCGAATCCCAGGCGTGGCTTGGTTGTTTCAATTTCCATTCCTGTGTTTGCCAGCTTCTTCTTCACTTTCTCTTCGGTCTGAAGCCTTTCCTTAATGGCTTCCTGAGGAAGGCCACGGGAAACCACCTCAGTTTCTTTCCCCAGGTGCCTCTATGGGAATTCTTGAATTCCATAGGAATGATGATCAGTTTGCATACAGGATTACTATGGATGGAAATATTGTAAAAGGAGATGCAATTCTGATAGCATTTCGATGAAGAGGCAATAAGAACAGATTTTTTGCACTTTCGGAGGAAGTGCGAAGGAGCAACAGCCAGGATAAACGGATTTCGGATATTGATGGAATGTCCAGTATTAACGATGTGGGATGCTGTGGCGTAAGGCAAGCTCTAGGGTGTTCGTTGAGCCTGTCCCTAAGGGGACGTCAGGAGTCTCCGAGATTTTCTGAAATCTGGTGAACTTTTATTATAACTGAAACGTTATGAAGTAATTTTGATTTGCCAATCACAGTGGTTTCTTTGTCATTTTTGAAAGAAGGAGCAGCGATAATTTTGTACAAATTGAATCCAGCTTTTTGATGTAATTGTAGATTACACAAAACTCATATCTTTTACTGAGTTATTGGCTCAATATAAAATGAAGAGCTGGTCGTAATAGGAAATACTTGTCTGATATTAATAGGAGCCTATCAGTTAGAGCAGTGGTTCTCAAATTGTGAGGTGCGACCCTCCCCCCGGGGGGGGGGGGGGCGCGAAAGGCTTCAAATAGTGATCGACGGTTATGCCTCTTTGAGGGGCCTGACAGTTTTTTCTCCTATCAGGGCCGGCGGCTCACAGATAAAAAGTTTGAGAACCACTGAGTTAGAGGATATCATTAATGCAATTCCTATTGATTATTACAAATACTTTTCCTGTTTATTGATTGTTGAATGTTTACTACAGCTGTTTCTAAGACATTGCAGATTCAATGCTTCCTGTCACACGGAAAATGTGGGCGAGCATTCATTGAGGAGGCCCAGAAAAATATATTTATCTGTATGAATACTGTAGAATTAACTAATTTTAGAATGTTCTTTCATTCAATATGTGAGTAGTTCTTTCATAGTTCAGTACCATCGATTTTCCGACAGTTGATGGTGCTTAATCTCTTTTTGTCAGGTGGAGAGGGAACTTGAAATTCCCGCTTCTGCCAATCTAGTTCACTGTGAGACTACAGATGGAGTTGTGTGTAGCGCGCGCTCACTTCAGTTGTTTACACTGCACTCATCGGTGGTTCTGGTCGATTTTGAGAGAATCTTAGCACACTTTGCTTAACTTAACCCAGCTTCTAAAAAAGATGCGAGTGTCAGTGGTGAGGTCAAACATTAACAACGGTCCAAATCGATCCAAGAAACAGTTGGTCTGTTGAAAGAACTAGACCATGGTGTTTCGGTGAGTAAAGCTGGGCGACATCTTTGGTATTGGTTCATCAATTTTAAGATATAAAGAATATTTCAATTAATTTCTTAATTTATATTTAATATTTGTTTAATTTAAGTTTCTAGCTTTAAATTTCATTGTGTTTGGAGACACGGGAGATTTGTAATTAGTGGGTTAGAACCGGAAGCGCTTTGGAAACAAGGAAGTCGGAAAAGCAGTGGTGTACCTTGTTTGTTTTTGGTGTCTAATAATATTCCATTTTATGTGAAATATTAACTAATTTATGTAATGTTAAAATTACTTAGGAATAATAAAATATAACATAATAGGATCCAAGCAATTTTCGTTTCTACAGTCGGTTGTTTTGAAATTTCAATTTTCTTTACCCTGTCTATTCCTAAACTTTCCTATGTTGAAAAATGGATATCTTTTATTTCGCATTCAAAACTATGTCACTGGCAATATTGTAACTGTGCTGTAATAACTGGCAGATTACTACAATGAACTTTAAAATTAATTACCTCTCTTAATTTCGGGATCAAAATCGCTTTAACAAACCTAATGTAAAGGACCAATAACTATCTAAATTAATTTATTGTAAACCATTGGATGCCTTTTCAGTTTTGTATGGAAATTCGTACGACTTAAACACTATGATTAACATTTATAAAGAAAAAAGCCCAAATTGATTGACTGATGGTATTTAATAAATAATTTTCGAATTTCTAAAAATCAAATGAAACATCAATGGTTTAATAAATAAGAATATAGTTAATCTTATGGATGACGAATTTTAATTAACGAAATTAATAAATGTTTGAAGTAGATTTGTAAATCATCTGATTTTGTTTTTCGTTTCTTGAATACATTCATTGGGTATAACTTCACGATAAATTCTTCTATAACTTCTTTACTCCATATTAATGACAATATTTCGAATAATCTATTCGCTTATTCTTCTTCAGGTCGAAAAAGGAAGAAATAAAACTTATTTCTCTCCTTGAACATAAAACAAACAATGAATATACAAATTCCAAATTCCAATTGCTATATTACATCTTTCTGATAAACTTCATAATATAATCTTCTTCTTCTTCTTCTTCTTCTTCTTCTTACGAGTTTGGCCTTCTATGGACCGCGGGAAACAATTGACTAGATGAATAGTCTTTTCCTCTCCTCCCAGTATTTCTTCATTCTCTCACTCTGCTTCCGCCTTCTGTCATCTGACCAGATTACCTTGGTCCTCGTAGTTTCTTTACCCTGGAACCCCCTGAATCCATTAACTCTCATTCTAAACATTTTCCTATTCCAGATCTCTTTTGAATTAATCCCAACTTGTTGCATGTCTCTTCTAGTTTCCTCAACCCATTTAGTCGTCGACTTTAAGTTGATGATATAGTCGAAGATCTTCTTAGTTAATCTAGATTCGCTCATTCTTACGAGGTGACCATAAAATATCAGTCTTCTCTTACGTATCGTGTCTGTAATCTTTTCCACCCGTTTATATAAATCCATATTTTTCCTCTTCCTCCATGTACCATCCTCTCTTTTTTCCGGTCCGAGTATCTTCCTTAAAATTTTTCTTTCTCTCTTTTCAAGTTCCTCTATTTCCCCTTTTTTGTTTAAAATTAGGCATTCTGAACTGTAGATCCCTTCCGGCTTGACAACCGTGATATAGTGTCTGAATTTTGCGTTGTAGGAAAGAGCTTTTTTGTTATATATATTTTGCACTAACCTGTATGCCAGTTCCAACTTACTGATGCGTCCTTTGATTGCCTCTTTATCAAGACCATTTGGCTGGATCCATTCTCCAAGATACTTAAATTTGTCAGTTCTTTTAACCTTTCCATATCTTGTATTCAGGTGCGTTTCTCTGTTATGTTTGTATTCCATGTATTCAGTTTTCTCATATGAGATCTTGAGTCCTGTTTTTTCTGCGATCTCGTGCAGTTTTTCAAGCATTATCTTGGCATTTTCTCTCTTATCTTTTAACAACGCCAAATCATCAGCGAATGCTAGACACTCAACTTTTAAACCCTTCTTCTTCGCACCTAAACAGATTCCTTCAATTCCGCTTTCCGCCAAGGCATTCTTCCATGTTCTCATAATTTTTTCCAGAACCATATTAAACAGAATTGGTGAAAGTCCATCCCCCTGCCTAACTCCTGTCTTAATCTGAAAGGGTTCTGAAATTTCCTCCTGAAATTTAACTTTAGAGACAGTATCTATTAATGTTTGTCTGATGATAGATCTTGTTTTTTTATCCACGCCGAATTCTTCCAAGACATTGATGAGCGTCTGACGGTCTATAGAGTCATATGCTTTTTTGAAGTCGACAAACGAAATCACTGTGTTCTTACCCCTCAACGCTCTTATTCTCAGGATGCTTTTGAGACAGAAAATTTGTTCCACACAGGATCTTCCCTTTTTGAAGCCTCCCTGATATTCTCCAATCTGATGATCCACCTGTTTTTCCACTATGTTAAGTAAGGCCTTGGAGAGTATTTTGTAAGAAACAGGTAACAGTGAAATTCCTCGGTAGTTGTTAGGGTCTGTGCGGTCACCTTTCTTGTGGAGCGGATGTATCAAAGCACATTTCCAATCACCTGGTATTGTTTCTTTTTCCCAGACATCGCAAATCAGATGATGTAGGCTTTCTACTGCCCTATCTCCTCCGAACTTCCACATTTCTGCAACAATACCATCCTCTTTTGGTGCTTTATTATTTTTCAGTTCTTTAATAATACTTTTTATCTCAATGAGGCTTGGTGGTTTTGACAGTGGGTTTATGTCGGATGGCTTCTTGAAGTCCAGTCTTTCAGACGGTGCTTCGCAGTTTAGAAGGGTATCAAAATATTCCGCTAAAAGTTGGCAGTTCTCTTTGTTACCTAATGCAAGGGTACCGTCCTGTCTTTTAAAACAGAGACTTGGAGGCTGGTACTGTTGTAATTCTTCCTTAAATGTTTTACAGAATATTCTAGTGTTATTTCTTTTGAAATTTTCTTCCAAACTTTCCAGTCGGAAAGTTTGGAATATAATCATTGTTTGTTATTTTTTTTATTTCTTCCTTTTTCAACCTGAAGAAGAATAATCGAATATGGAGTAAAAAAAGTTATAGAAGATTTATCGTGAAGTTATCTTTATCGTAACAGATAAGTATGTATTTAATTTATTCATTGGGTAAATTAAAGTTTTTCATACTATAGATTCAATTTCAGTATTAAAGAACTTTTAATGCTTTGAAGAAAGGTCTTTGCTTTAAAACAATCCGAAGCATTAAAGTTTTATATGTATTTATTTATTTTTTTCTATTTTCACGTTAAATAATAAATTCGCTTTTAACAATTTCTTTTTCGACAAAGACAATAATGAAGTCGACATACAACAAGATTGGGTTTGTCTTATTAGATGCCAAGATAAAACCTGCTACCATAATACTAATACGCCAACAATCAAAGAACGGTTTTCAAAACATAAAAGTGCCATCAAAACAGGATCACTTAATTCCTCGTTTGTTGCTAAAGGACATCAGGCAAATTTCCTCCAGCCAATTAGTTTGGACTATGAAAATAACCAATACAAAAGGGAAACAAATGGAATCAACTACATTTCCACCTTAGAACCATACAATACAGCTCTCCCTAACATGAATGTCAAGCAGTAGTTGAATAATTCATTACTCATGCTAATCAGAAAAAAAAATAAAAAGAAGAATAAATAAAAAAATCATATCATTTAATTTTATTAATTAGTCTAATTTTTATTGAGGTAATTTCAAATACAAATCAATTCTGGAATCGTATAATGATGAGGACGAACAAGGACTTCTACAATCAGAAGCTAATATTGAAAGCCACCCACAACCGACATCCAGTGTTAGAAGTAACAACTACATTGCTGTTCTCCGAGTTACTTGGATTCAAGGAATCAAAAAATGGTTTCGCCCATCAGACACCAGAGGGATACGTTTCGCCTACCAATCCGCCAAAGACAGCTCATCTTTCAATCTTTACATCTACGAACTGTCACATTGATTCTTCTTTATCATTGGTCAATATCAATAGCCAATTAATAGCTAATTGTAAATATGATTAACCAATTTTCGTAAATCTTCGATTGACAAGAATGTCGTTCAAGGACTTCGAAAGCTTTCGGCATTCTACTGTATTTTGAAAGTTTTATTACACTTTTAAACAAATATTCTTGTGTGTTTGTTGACTCATTTTACTCAAGTAATTATTTTTTTAGGTAAAATTAGTATCTTAACTTACTTTCTTTTATTATGCTAATGAGTTTAATCGTAAAATTTCTTGTAAAATAAATCGTAGATCGTTTGTACTTAATCGTAAAATATAGATTACAGTAGGCATCGCACTCTCTTGTATCTAAGTTACCCTTAGCCGATTCTATCATGTTTTATTAATGAAAAATGTGCTGGAATCGATGTGAAAGTTAAAAATACTTTGAAGAGAGTTTGGGATCGAATTATCACCCGACTTTGGAATTTCCAAGGTTAATTTCCTCTTAGCTCCGCACGAAATCTAAATAGGTCTTCTCAAGTAGATAGATAGGATCATAGACGAATTAAACTTGAATGATCGTAACTGATTGTATTCTACTTTCAATTATATTGTAAACACATTTATCATATTGGAAAATTTTAATCACACGATATAACTATGATGCCCACCCATACACACTCAGTAAATCTTCAAGAATCTCCTCATTTCCTGAAGCCGTTAATTATTCTCAATCTATGATTTTACATGAGTATGTTAGTTTTCTTTCTCACGAATCCGGAATGTATATGCTAACTATTAGAATTCAGAGCTGACTGATAAAATTATTTCTCATAGTTGTTCATTGTCTTACATTCCATTGGGATCGAATCTATCTTTGGATAAACCTAATTTCCTCTTTGTTCTTTAGGATGAGATCGTATTTTTACCACATCTCTTTCAAACATTCCCCAAACCGTCTTGTCCTCACAAAAACTCATTTAAGATTTAACAAATCAAAGTTATTGTCAATCGTTTCAAAACAAATGAAAAAAACACATTTTCTAATAACACTGAATTTCTGCAATGGCATTTATTTCTTCGTAACATTCTAGTTTTCATTGGTTTTCCAAAGTTCTATACTGACAAGAATCGATAATGGAAGATAAAAACAAAATTTGATCCTTGGGATCTTTAAACTAATTCTAAAATTTTCAAATTTTAGACTAATATTGTGGAACTGTTATTTAATGAGGATACCTCCATCTGATAGTTATTTTTATCTTTATAGCACCTTAATAGCAGCTAAATAATCATTGGCGCCAAACGATGATTGGAGCTGTCAAGTATTCGAAGATCCTGTCTGTTTATTAGTTGGTTCATTCAAATCTGTTTTTGAATGATTCATCCAATGTCATCCAATCTCTCCTACTTCGCCAAAGGATTTCGGAGAAACTAGGTTAAATGAAGTGAGACGAAGCATGACACTACTTCGTAGTAATCATTTTTCAATAACCACTTCCATGAAAAGCATCTGCATGGCCTGGAGCAACTGGTCGAACACAGTGAACTTGCAAACAACAGAAGCCGTTATGTTTTATAGTTTCCGGGAACTCTGGAATATGTGATTGTAGCCATTCTTTAAGATATATAATTTTGTGAACAAACCTCTACTGATAAGATAATCAGAATATCAATAATGGCGTATTCGCTACTAATTTCTTTAAATGATCTTTGAAACAGTTCTTTTGGGTGTTCGGATAATGGAAGGAGAAAGAGATTAGTGGAAAATTTATTTTGCGATTAAAAAGAGAATAAAACTTTTGAAGTAGAATTAATCACTTACAATTTCATTCCGATCTGTTTATTCAAATGATTTTTTATGAAAGTAATTTCTTTTCGTTTATTATTAAGCATGAAGTTGTTAAATTATTAAATCCAACTTTTTTTGGTAACTTTTTGAAGCTAATCATGAATTTACCAATGCTGTTAATCTTCTTCCAACATAGAAGGCATACAAGTGTAATCTTACGACTTGAAGGGAAGGACGTACAATCCAGAAGAACGTGCAACCCAGAATTAACCTTTTCAAAACTTTTGTGTGTGTGCGTCAGTAAAAGTTAAAAAAAAAAACTGAAGCTTTTGAAAACTGCACTTGGATTAAATGAATTTCAAAACTTTTAACGTAGTTTTAGTTATTATATTATAACTTTTTTTCTGATTAAGCAACTACATCATTCTTGATGCTATGGATTTCGTTATTCAAATTTTCACTAATAATAATAATTAGGTAATAGAATTGAGTTTTGTAATTACGATGAATTATATTTAAACTGCAAATTTAGCTATTAGCAAGATTCAAACTGCAAGCAGTCTGAAATTTGCTCCGTTTAAAAAAATTGTATTTAATTAGTTTTCATGTAATCTAAGATGTGAAGGACCGTAGATATATCAATAAAATATAAAAAGGAAAAAAAAAATATCTATATTAAAATTAAAATGAGAGAAAAGAAGGAATTGTAACATTCGTTAAATTAGTTTGGCTTGTCTCTTACATTTTCTTTTCTTATTATTTTTTGTTTTTGTTTTCATAGTGTCTCTCTCTTATGAACCGAGGGTACTTTGTTTAAAACTGCTAGTCTATAGCTGGAAGAGCAATAGTTCCTCTTCCTTGACATTCTTGGTTTTCTTATTCCTCAGGATGTTGGTGCTGAGACGGTAGGGTTCATCCAGCCTTCTGTCAAAAGACGGGCAAGCGTCGGAATTGTCAATGGGTCTTCGTGAAAATCTGTATTCCTTAGGCGTTTATGGATTTTTCATGAAGCCTTTAAACTTTTACTGAGTTTTTTCTATCAATGGTGTAAATAACTGAAGCTTCTAGTAATCGGAGAATAAATGACAGCAGTATGTTTTTGAAACCATTATCTTTTTAAAAAAAAACATAGAATAACTGTTATTCTTTTCGAATAGCATAATTGCAATGGCGTCCAGAAATTTAGTTTCTCCCTAATCAAATAGGCCAGCGCATAAACATGATTCAATGCCTTTATCCAATACACAAAATTTATCGATTTTACTTAAGTAACGTTCACTTTGTAGCATCATGAACTTTTATTATTCTTCTTTATATTTTCCGTTAGTAATGTTCAGCTCTATCCTTAGACGCTTAGAGTAATGAAAAAGTTTAAGTTGAAAAACTCTACTTCGATCGAAATTACAAAGTTTCCATATACTGCTTATTAACTAAATTCTAAAAAAACTGAACATCCTTCTAAATGCAGAAGTAGCGAAAGCAAAAATATCATAAACTTTAATTTTATACAATAGAAACAAGAAAAATGCTATCATCTGGGAATTTATGAAGGCTTCAGGCTATCAAAGGGCTCGAGTGCTCGCGACTACTAATATCTCATTTGAAAAATTGTACGTTTAAAGCTTTACACGCCACCACTATTTACATTCAGTAATTCTCTGTCCGGAATTCTCCAGCCAATAGGAAATCCACAGGGTTCAATTACATTATCCTCAAATTAGAGTAGGTGAGTAGCAAAAGAATTTCTCAAAGTTCTCGTAAGTTATCTAATATCTTTTGAAGCCTGACAGATGGTTAAGAGCCAATCAGAGGCATTATAATTAAGGTTTTAAACGTAACAGAATAGTCAGGCCTTTGTCTTCCAAGTTCCTGGTGTGTCTGGTTCGAATCCGGAACTGATATGGGCATGGGTTCATTTCTCTTCTCGTGTTTCCTCTGAGAGGTTGGTGGCAGGTCAGGATTACCGATCTTAATATATACTTGCTTCCTAGAAAAATACAGACTCAGCCGGAAGGCGATTCAAGGACCCAATACAATACTGAAATGTAAACTTTGTGTATTTTTTTTTTTTATTAGGAGAACTTGTTCAACTTTGTCCAACTATCTATTAATCTCTTAAATACAAATTTAACGAGCGGAACTTAAGTTTAACATCACCATAAGGAACATACACGCACAAGAAGAAAAAAAAAACTTGGAATCACTGATCTGTTTTTGGAAATTTTTGATACTGGGAACCCAGAACAGCTGTTTCAGGCTTCCTAGCCTTCATCAGCTGGACTCGCCCAGTATCTAACAGTCGGTGATCCCAAGAAACATATACAAGAAACAAAAATCAACAAGAGAATGGCGCTTCGTAATAAAAACAACAATATATAAAATAAGAATAAAAAAGGGCAGAAATTTAATCCCCGCTAAAATCAACTTAGCCTGTGAAGGATTAAATTATAAAAAGAATATATTTAAATACAAATTTAACGTGCGGAACTTAAGTTTAACATCACCATAAGGAACATACATGCACAAGAATCTATGATCTATGAATCTCTATCCATACAAATAACTTCAGATCATCCGATATTATACAGTACAGCATTTCTTGTTTATATTTTGTATGTTTTTTTATATTTGCATGATCAAGTCACGGATTTGAAAATGCATATATAAACTGTAAATTTGCAGATGTAAATTTGCTAAATGTAGCTATACTTAAACATTTTCATTTTTTTTTTATGCCCCAAGGTGCCCTAAAGAAAAAAGCAGCTCGTGCTTTTATTTCTTTCTTTTGTCGTACACATATTTCAGTATAGGATTTTTTTTTCACGGCGCAAAATCAATAGAGGATTAATTTATATCAGAGCAAGTCATTCCAAGGAAGAGAACACACATAGAAGAAAGAAGGAAACAATCAAACTTCCACCGAGAGTGTAGGTTCGAACATAAATTCGATTGTATCACTCTCATAGAAGGTCATCGACTTGATCACTCGACTATAACACTACAATTCGTACTTATCAATATAGATTGAGAATTCATTAGAATAAATTATTACTAGAAATAAATCAGCATGATACCGACAAACATACAAACAGACAGCAAAGAATCTTTTTTCTTAGAACATAGCCCCAATTGTTTCCCGAAATAGTATAATTGGGTTTAGCATCACTTTGGCAAATCTACCCGCCAAATAGAATCATTTGTATCTCAAATTATAAAAACTTAAAAGTCACCTTAAATTTGATTTAAATCACAACAAGCAATTGATGATGGCGATTTCAAATATTTGCTATGTGTGCTACGTTTGGCACTGGCACATAATTCCTGGAGAAAAAGAACAATAGCAAATCATATTCATTTGTTTTTTGATTGTATTAAAACTTATAACTTTATTCTCTCACTGATTATTATTTTTCTCGCGTTTGTTTAATATAGATCTTTTTTATTCAAGGAATTTATTTCAAAGTTTCTTAGGTTTTATTGACAATTTAATAAAAGGAATCTAGAAAGAAGAAAATTTATAACCAAGAGTTATTGAATTTATTGCTTTTCTCGGGAAAAACTGGTTCCATTCCGTAAATTTATTGCCGCAACTGCAATGTTGGTATAAATATCATCTATCATGATTTTTCTATTTAGGTAAATAAATATTAAGAAGAAGAAGAAAAGAAATAAAGAAGCAGATCTTTTATGATAGACGACAAAGAAAGAAAAGTTTCTTTGAATATTTTCTCCAAATATGTTTTGGGATTGTGAAGAATTAAGTGTATTTCTAAAGTTCTACGTAGCTCAAGCTACATCTGCTAATTTTTAAATTGCATAGCAATAAAAATAAATAAATAAATACTGTGATAATCGGAGATAATTGATGAGGTTCCACTGCTTCCGTGCAGACCATTATTAGATGTTGCAGTAGACATTGACACTTTTGGTTTGTTTCTGTTAATAATGTTAAAGTCACTAAGGAGGGTGGATTGGGCTGATAAGTCCCTAAGAACGATGAAACGGCCATTCCCGATTCCCACTGTTGAGAAACTCAAAGCTGTGATTTGTTTATTTATTTGCAGTTTTTGGTTTTCATTTCTTAAAGTCACTGATATGGTCAAGAGAGGAGAATAAAACCATCAACGTCGTTATCTCTCAACCTCGTGAATTCCTCTTTTTATCTCCAAGAACCTCTAACATATTCAAAAGTCATCTCAATGGCTTTTAGATTCTCTTAGAGAGGTCTGTCTGTGTACCAAATTATGTATCCTTATATTCTGAGTTGAAATCGAACCATACAACTAGAATTATAGAACTGATAAACAAATAGACACTGAAAAAGGGATAGTTCTAAGCAACATTATCCAAAGTTATCCAGCAAAGTTTTCCCTTCTTTCAAAAGTTCATTTACTCTCTGTATGGCAATTTCAATCTGATGTGGGAGTAAAGGTTTTGTGAATCGTCATTTAGTGAATCATGTACAAGAATTTCTTATCATCATCATTTGTTTTGTCCTTTGTCCTGTTCATATTCTTCTGAATCTATTTCTTGGTCTTTCTAATTTTCTTTCAATGCAGTCTTTGCAATTCTTGTAGATAGCATTCTTTGAATATATCTTTCCACTTTTTCTTATATTCTGTTGTTTCTTTAACACTTTGAACGTTTATCTTTCTCTATTTCAGTTTGGTTTTGATGTAGCAATGTAAATCCTACTATTGTCCTCAAGAATCACATTTCCGTTTTTTTCTATTCGTCGAAGTTGATCCTTTCTGAATTTCCAACTTTTAAATCCACACAGTAATAAGGTCACGAAAAGAACTTATTGAATTTTAACAACGTTTCTCTTTTAGCTTTTCAAAAACATTCCTTTGGATTGAACCATAGACGCATCTAAACTTTTTTAATTTATCATCCACATCTTTATCAATATAAACATCATCTTATATTCCACATCTTGAAAATTATCGATTATATTTTTATTTTTAGAAAGCAAGTTTAACGTCCGTAATCATTTATAAATGGAGGGAAATCGCCAACCGGACAATAAATATGCTTTCGCCCATTGAGCCAACATCAACGAGAATTCTGTACAATTGTTTCGTCCTTATTGGGGACTCATCAGCAGAATCTACTCGTTGACGTTTGGCTCGCCGCGATTTTTATTTTTCTATTATAATTTTGGTACTGTAAAAATATTTAACCACGCTATGTTTTATTGGTTCAATCTTAATATTGGTAGATTCTGCTGATATTTTTATAAGTAAGAATCTCATCAAATCATTCAGTCTCTATATTTTTCTCCCTAATTATTTTTGAACCACTGGTTGGATCTTCTTGAAATCTCTGAAAGAGACAAAATTTAACTTTTATGTTTAACGTTTTTCCGGTGTCAGTTCTTGTCCAGAAACAAGCTCATAAAGGTGATAAAAATTCCCAAAGAAAAAATTAGAAATATTACATTTCTATGGATAATTTAAAAACAACAGAGATTAAATCCTCCTAATATCTGCCTGAGCTTTAATATACAATTAAAATTAATCGGATTTAAACACTTTTTAAATAAATAATACGATTTAATTATTTGTTTCAGAAAATGAAAAATCTCTAACGTTTGAATTCAGGATTTTTTTATATATATATAACTGAAATATAAAAAGAAACGTCTTTTTTCACTTAAGAAAAATGTTGGAAATTCAGTAATAAGTTTTTCTAAACTTCGTAAGTTTGAGAGCATTTAAAAGAAAAAAAAAAGAATGAGCACTAACACTTTCCTTTTTCATTTGGTTGTTACTTGAATAGTTTAGAAGCACTCGAAAAAAAATCTTAAAAGTTCTTTGAACAGGGTGATTTATGACATTTACCTATTCTTTACCTGGCTTAAGAAACTAAATGCATTTCTTTTCTAAAGGAAAGCTTTCTAAAGGAAAGCCGATGCACAAGAAAATTCGATAAATTCATTCTCGTTAGTCACGAGAATATACAAAGGACTTTCAATTACTAACACTTTTTTTATTTTATTTATGTTTCTTGAAACTTGAAACTGCTGATTGTAAAAATTGAAGCAAGGCGGTAACTCATAAAAAAAAGTTTATAAACAGATACTGCATTCACAAATGACATTCTGAGATAGCTATTTCGTAGTAATTAGTACTCAACTAATCATCTCCCAATATCCAACTTCAATTTATTTGTGATCGACATAACCATTGTCATATGACTTTCTTGTCATAAAACCATATGCATATATTTTTATGTGACATACTCTCTAACTCTTCAAAATATGTACTACAAATAATTCTTCTTATCACTAAACCCTTAAGCATACATTTCTCTGTTACATATTCCCTAACCTTTTAAATACGTACTATAAAAATTTCTTCTCGAATGCTGCTATAGAAAACTGTTCCCACAATCAAAAGTGGCTTCGTAAATATCCCAAATAAAACAAGCAAAATTTCATGCTAATATTCAAGCTGTTTACCTTTTTCCATCCATTCACTATTTTTAAACTGTCTTCATGTCTTTTGAATTTTTTTGTTTTCTTTTTTTATAAAGCCTAAGAAATGCTTTGGAAACTTAGAAGAAATTAAGCTTCTTCTTTCAACTTGATTCTTATTTTTTTTTAATTAATATACGTAATTGTTAATATGTAATGTGTAAAGCACAACTACATTTTATGAAACATGTAATATTTCTTAAGTATTTTATGTATGTTAAACAAATATATTGTAGATCTAATTGTTTTTTGTTTAGCTTTATGCATTTATTGAAAAAAAGCACTTTAGGTTATTTAAAAAACATTATCTAGTTTAATCAATTATGTTGTTTTGTTAGACTTCATCAGTCTTTTTAAAAAGAAATGTTTTCCTGTGATAACTTACCTGAATGTCCAACTAAAAGCTGCTTTTGGTTTGGTTATCACTGCAATCATTTCCAGTGTGCCATTCGTTGGTCTGATCGCTGGACCAACGCGCCTTATTGATTCCAGACCAGTAAACTTCCCTTCGGTCAAAAAGGCAATATCTTGCAAGTCAAGAGGTTCCAAATGGCTTCAAAGAAGAAAAAAAAATAAAAACATTTAATTAATATTTCTATCAGACATCTGTTGGTAAAAAGAATCAATACATATATTTTTCTTTACTTATTTGCTAAAATTAGAGACAATTCGTGAATAATTACAGAATATCACATTTTTTCAAATATCTCTCACAATTTCTACCAAAAAAATGCTAGCCAAGGCTTATTCCTCTTCTGTATCTCCCAAACATTCGTTGTCCTTTTACTAAAAGTTATACTCTTCTGTCTTTCCAATTCTCTTTAAACTGCAAATTAATCACCATTTGTAATCATTTTTGGTCTAGTATCATGTTGCTTCTATAAGATCAAAGCTATAAAACTGGCATTCGAGAATATGTAATAAACATATTTACAATGTTTTATATTTATTACTTATTTTGACGAAGAGTGGCCACTTGAAACTTTATTTTTTATTAAGGTGTAGATCTATAATTTGAAGGAATAATACAAATCACAAAGGTGGAGGTAGTGGCGAATGTAAACTTATAAGAATATTTATAACTACCACAATTAATTGGGACGAAACAGAACTCGAATACGTAAGAAATAGTGCAGCTTGTAATTTCTTATTAATGGTTCCGGACCCAACTTCCTGGAACTTCTAATTTAGATTCGGAGGAATTACAGAAATAACAAGTGCAAGTTTAATATCAATCTCCTTTTGAAATGTTTATTCATTTTTCATCTTTAATGAATTAAAATGAAAGTCTGCTGAATTCTAATTAACTACTGCAACTTTTATGCTTTTTTAGCAACAAGTTTTAAACAAAATATTATGTTCAAGATTAATTACTCAGAGAACTCCTAAGACTTTTTAGGAATTCTTTAACTTATTGCTTAGTAGTGAAAAAGCAAAAATCTAACCTTACAGCTTACGAAATACAATCATTACAACGTCTGTTTACATTTTTATTCAAGAAAAGAAAAATGTTAAGTCATTTTGTTTCAGCTAATCACAGAAAGACAAAAATCAATTTTGAAATTTACTTACAATCCCCAGAATTGTTATACTTTAAGTAATAAAAGTACTGAAATCCTGTACAGTTTAAGGAGTGTTTCGAAATGAATGCAATAAACACATTGCTTAAATTGTATGATTTGTGAAAGTCGACTTCAGAATAATAACTTCACAATAAAAGTCTCTTCTAGCTGCAGGAAAGGTAGACAACGTTGAATATCTTGTATATATCTGGGACACGCCGTGCTGGCGTGGCCGTGCGGTCTCGGCGGCGGTCTCCTGTGGCGGCCAGTGCGCCAGTACCTGGGTTCGAATCCCGGCAGAGGCATGGTTGTTTCAATTTCCTTTCCTGTGTTGTCCAGCCTCTTCTTCACTTTCTCTTCGGTCTGACGTCATTCCTTAATGGCGTCCTGGGGAAGGCCACGGGAAACCATCCCAGTATCTTTCCCTTGAAATTCTAGGGAGTCTGCTAGGGGTTCGCCATCTTGGGAACACTAGCGCTCCCTGGAACACGGAGGCTTCGGCTACGAAGCTCGCACTTCGGTGCGTACCGGCAATGAATGAATCTGGGACCTTGCTCGTGAGGTTCATTAAAGCGGCCAAACCATGGCTCTTACAGACGTACCAACATCAGATTCATGAAATAATAAATAAATGCAGCGAATGCATATTTTTCCTAACCACGCCTTGAGTTATCATCAATAATAATCTGGAACAGTTCTTTGGTTCTTCATAATCGTTCAGATCTCCTTTCTCAGGAAGGCGTGATCGGCGGGAAAAAAATGTGCGTTCTCTATTTTTTATTTTTTTCGAGTTTAAGTTACGAACTTGTCACTTTAAAAAATTAAAAATGAAATTACTTCTCCTGCTATTTAAAAAACTACACATTTTCGGTTTGCTTATAATAAAAAAAAATCTCATCTCGAAAAATTCCAATTTGAAAAAAACTGTCGTTAATCTTTTTTAATATCATGTATCGGTATTACGGTACTAAAAAAAAGAAAAACAAAAGCAGAATAACGAATAAAATGTTCAAAAAAAACAAAATGTTTCTTATAAAGCATTTCTGCCATTGTATTTTGTTTAATACCGTAGAGTTCTTATTGTAGCTATTCTTATAAAGATGGCTGTTTGAAACAGAAACAGAAGGTTTTAGATCGGAGAAACAAACGACAGAAAATGCAATTTACGAAATCGAAACGGTATTTTTTGTCCGCAATTTTCTCTCCGGTTGGTTTTATTTCCTTCGAATTCTTTTGGTAAATGAAAAACATGCAAGAATTCAAAGATTGCTGTAAGATCTCAGAGACTAAAGAATTTCCCTAAATAAAAGTTCTAGAGCATTCTTTACATTTCTAAACCTGATGTAATGTAATAAATAAAATGCTCTCCTGTAGTGATTCTAAAGATTCTTGATTACACAGTATGGTCCAAAACAAACGACAATGAACCGTTTTGAACAGAAAACGCTGCATCCGAAAGAATAATCAACTGTGGTTGTTGATAAATACATGTTCAATGTGATCTCTTTGGTGCTCTAAGGCACTCGTAGCGGTTGCGTAGGTTGTCCACCATGTCCCGGAAGAGAGGCTGTTCCATTCTCCTAACAGTTGTCACAATCTTTTGCTGCAGTTCAGCAATGTTTATAAAATAAGATTAGAATTGTTTTTAATATTTTATCGGATACAGATGGATAAATATTAGACAAATTCTTTAAATGCCTTGTAGTAGTTCACTATTACGGGGATATAAAAAGAGATAACAATAATCACCAGTTAATAATTTTCTTCTAGAAATCCTTAATATAATAATACTCCTAAATTCCACGATATTTCACCCTTCTTTGTGAAGGACTTCTTCAGGTGGTTACAGAGGATCAGGAAACTATTCTTCTTCCTCTACATTTCATTAGGATTACAAATAAGAACTAAAAATAAAACATTTTCGTACAGGAGTTAATAATTGAAAACTATCATGTTCAAAAGCATTCTTATTAATTATGATAACAATTCACTCATTAATAATAACTATGCTTCATAAATAATAATACTAACATTACTCCCATTACATCATTGACATTAAAAACTTATTTTTTCATAAATTTATTAACATATCCAAATTAATAAATTTATGAAAAAATAAGAGAACGAAGAATAGTTTCTTGTCCTCTGATATCACCTGAAGAAGTCCTTCGCAAAGAAGGATAAAATATCCTTCTAGGATATTTCTAGGAGTAAATTATTTACAGGATATATTAAAGAAGCTTATATTAACTATCAGTTTTTCGTTCTATAAAAAGAATTTACATAATAAAATTCAGGAATGATAAGGGCTCTGTATAGCACATATGCCAATTTTGGGTATACAATTTTTAAATACGTGAACTGTATTCTTTGGATCCTAGAAAACATAATAAGAAAAAAAACCAGCTTCTACTCTTAAATGAACTAAACATCGTGAGCAGTTAATACGTGCTTAAGAGAAGAATACAGAATTTCCATTTGAAGTCGTCTGCACTCATGGGTGAGATTTGATCGCTGCTGGGGCGTTTAGGAAGATTTGCCAACACATGAATACGATCGCTGGATGGAGAGGCAGTCGGAGCACGATTTCTTCCTTAATGAAGGTATTTTCGAAAAAAAGAAGAAGGAGAGGGAAAGAAAAAAAAGCCCTCTTGAGAATCAGTACCGAAAACTAATGGACGTGTTTTGGGGACTCTTCTTCACAACAGGTAATGAAGTGCTTTTAAGTAATTGGTCTTGGCGAACGTTTGACGTTTAATTGGAAGGAATGCATTTATCCGAGCCTTCATTTTTTTTTGTCCAACTCAGTTTGAAACCTCAACGAAATAAAAGTGGCTTTTAAAACTTATCTTATAGAAGCTTTCTAAACTCGATTGTTACATTAAAGTATAAAGGAAAAAAGCTCTGTACAATACTTTCAAGTTATCCGAGTTATTATAATTTACTTTCACTACAGACATACATGTTACAAACTTCATATTATTTGGAAGTATGTCTAACTAGGAATTTTGAGTCGATGAATATTGTTGGAGAGATATGTGAGTCCGGTATTACACTGATGCGTGTGAAAGAGCCAGATTCAATCTGTGGCCGAGGTCAGGATTCTTCCTATGTTACTTCTATGTTCTAGATTAGCCCTAGGATTTAACCAGTCTTTACCGGGGTATTCTTTGCCGAGGCTTGAAGAAGAACCAGCTGATCATTCATTCTAAACTTGTCCTGAGTAGTGAGTATGAAGTCGAAGCCTAAATCCTTTGACTTTTCCTCCACAGGTCATTGAAGGCCACATATTACGAAGTGGAAACGTAATCAGGCCGCCAATTGTGTTGTGTGATGCCCACATTCACAAAGGCAAAGTATATGGGAAATCGCTATTCGTTTAATGAAAAATAAGTTTCAAGACATGTTTTCGAGGAATCTAGTTCTGTCGTTAAGTCGTGTACGATTGTATCGAAACCGAAATATTTGATCGATTGTAATAAGTTTACTCAAGAAGTTTTTCTGTTTTCAGTTCTCGCTATTACCACCCCTATTTTACACTGAAAGGTAGAAGAGGAAAAGAACAAGTCAAGTCAAATCGTTTGGTTGAGATATATCTGAAATCAAG
The DNA here is from genome assembly GCA_023159025.1 of Thereuonema tuberculata. Classification (NCBI taxonomy): domain Eukaryota; kingdom Metazoa; phylum Arthropoda; class Chilopoda; order Scutigeromorpha; family Scutigeridae; genus Thereuonema; species Thereuonema tuberculata. Next base: position 49,010,126 of record JAFIDM010000007.1, read on the forward strand.
CCATCCAACCAAACAAAAAAAGCATTCTTCTTGAATTTGGATGAATGATAGAGGACACTCTGATCAAATTCCTCTGGTAAAAAACCCTTTATTCATAAAATTCTTCTTCACAACTGAGATAATTATCATAAGCTTTTTTTCGTAGCAGTTCGAGGTCTTTACGCTGTACTGCGTGCATTTATCTATGGTCTTTGAATCAGAGTTTCGATATCTGTATTCATCTTTGTTCATTAAATCAGATAGAGAAAGCAAGATTGAGCTTCTATCAGTAGCTCGAACTTTCCAGTAGAATTCGTGATAGAAAAAAAAATAGAGTCGTCGCACATATCTTCACGGATATTAACTTAGGGAAATCAATAGTTATCAGAGGCTGTACAATATTATATTGCCTGTTGGCATTGCCTTCAAAGCTCCTGCAACAAGTAAACCTGATTTTGTGATGGTTTGTCTTGACGTCAAGTTGCTGGAGTTGCGGATGACAAAGCGTAGCAACACTTGTAAAATATTCTAAATTAACCGAACTCGTTAAGAATTAAAGATATTTTAACAAATCAAAATGATAAAAAGTTGTCAGACAAGAACTATTTTTCTCCTATCTCAATATCTTTATGAATCGAATTGAAATCGATTTGTATTGACAATAGTTCTCGTTTCAGTTTTCGAAAAGTTGCAGTGGGAGATTTTTAGCACTCCAAGATCACTGAAAGTTTTTTGGATTAACGAATAGTACTATAGTAAATTTTACTGAATTTAAAAACTTTAAAACGAAAAGAAAGAATATCTATTTCCAACTGTATTATGTTTTCGGAAGTCGAATAACATTAAGCACTAACAAAAAAATAGCTTTATTTATATTTAATTTGCTTCGTTTGTTTTGTTTCTTTAAATTCTTGATCGGCCGCTGACAACATTTTTTTCATTTTTTTTAAATCGAAGCGAAACTTTTTGAAAGAATGAAAAACATGAGTTTTGTCGTAACTTCTTACCTTTGATTCACCTTCTGGCGCAAGGCTTGCAGTAGTTTATCTGCCAATTGGTCTTCTGGTCTCGGGGGTGTGGTTGTTGTAGTGGGAGCGCTGGTCGTGGAGGTGACATCAATCGTGTTCTCATTGATATCATTCACCTCGGTGTCCTCAGTTCTCTCCCCAACAGAACTGGTGGAATTGGTGTTGAGGGTCGTTGCCTCCCCAACGGAATTACCTTCTGAAAGAACAGAGACACCCACATGAATTCACTCACCCCTTCAATTAATGAGCATTGAAAGATTCCCAATAGAATGAAGCAGGGACCACTATTAAGCAAACACCACATTAATCATTATTCAACTTTCAACACACGATTCAGGCAAACGAACTCATCACTTAGTTCCGTGTTGAATGAATCTTCAGCGATCAATGGTGTCTTTCATCTGGAAAACTTTATAATTTCTAGAATTTTCGTTTCTTTGTATGACAGAAATTTTTTATCGGAACTAGAGCCTCAAATTTTTAAGGGCCATTTAGATGGCAAACAATGACAAGGATAGGTACCTTCTTTCTGTTATATTAACTATAACAATAATTTTTATTATCATTACTCATTATTGCAGCGACTCAACAAAAAAAGAAAGCATATGTCAATGTCATTGTAGCTACCTAACAACTGTTCCAGAAATCGAGACATACTACAGTCGTAACTAAAGGACACAGAATGTTTTAGATTGCTATTATTTGCTATTATTTGCTGCATTCTCAGCTAATTGATTGAATTGTAATATGGAATTCAAATTTTAAGAAAAAAAAAAAAAAGTAATAGACCTGAAAATTCACAACAATGCAAACTTTAAGACTAAGTTTTTTTGATTTTCAGAATTTAGGAATCAAAAAATTATTGACTAATAATAAAAAAATCTATATTAATAATCAATAATAATTTTAATATTAATCGTATAGTATTGATATTTCAAAGAATGAAATGAAATTTACTCTATAGGTGAACCTTCCATATTCTTTTATTCTTCTTCTTTCGTTATTATTTAAATTTTCATATTTTCATACGAGATTTTATACTCCATTTAAAAATATTTAATGTAATGGCGAATTTTCGGAAGGCTATTTCTGCTCTTCCTCTTTCAAGCTTCTAAAATAACAATATTCGGAGTTTCCTTTGTTAATATCATTTAAAGATTTTTGACACAACAAGAACTTTGGATGTTATAATACAATTGTTTTGGGTTAATATAACAATTGAGAGAAATTTACTCCTCTCTGAAACTGTACTTGGTAAGGTTCTTCTTTATAGATCAACATGAAATATTTAGCTCTTAACCCCCTCCCCTAAAAAAAAAAACCTAAAAAGATGTAGCCCTACTTAAAATTGTTAATATTTTACTAAATTGTACAAAATAAAAGTAACAGCGCTCCATAAAATAAAACTGAAACGGTTTTTTTTTTTGTTTTTTTTCAGTAAAGTAGTCTACCTCTAATAGTGAAAGTTTTCTAATACATGCTACACTTTCAGTCAATCTAAAAAAAAAAAATCTACTTTAATAGTCATAAATTTAAGAAGTCTTAATGGCTTACTTAATATTACTATTCTGCTGAAACTTTGAAGAGAACGTCAAACTAAATGATCCTACTTTAAAATTCTCATTTTCAAGGGAATTGTCTTCAAATCTTTTCTTCTCTTTTACTTCATAAGCTGCGAATCAGACGAACGACAAGTAACGCCCACGAATTGCTGTGTCATTTGCAAAAGTCTTTTATTGATCGACTACGTGATACGGGTGGTAGAAGGAAAACATCTGTTATATTCTTATCTCTCTTCTTTCACTTCTCTGTTTAATCTTTATTCCGTTTTTTCTAAGGAATTTCCTTTTTTTAATTCTTGCTAGCCTAATCCTAGGAAACTACCACAAATACCTTATCTTTTCAAGAGGTTTTTTTCTAATTTCCTTTTTTTTCCTCCTATAATTAAGTTGCAGACTGACAGGATAAAAGTTGAAGAGCTACCATTTTTTTTCATTATTAATTAAGTACGTTTTTATGGAGAACTATCAAATGGTAATTTGCTGTGCCTCAAGTTCTATTTGTATAACTGGTATAAATAATGTTTCAAAAGATTTGAAACTCAAAAGGCTTCTACAATATCATGTATAAACACCAATAGAGACATTGCAAGACTCTCTTGCTCCATGCCAAGGACTGTTATCAGTTTCGGAATGTTTCTTCAGCCTGAAAGTTTTACTCCTCAACAAAGTAACTCACAGCAGTAACACAGAAAAACTACAAACTAATCATATTCCCACACTTATCTTCGAACACAATTTAAAAATAATTAATTTTTTACTGGTTGGAATAAGAAGGCAGAATTTTTGTCTTCAGAAAAATCGATCTTAAAATAGATATTTACGGAACTTTTAATGAGATCAAAATAATAAAAAATAAACTCGTCTTTTTGAAATTTGATGTAGATCGTTGCATTATTCTTTGAGTGCGCAGACGGTCATGTGACTCCAAAAGCACAATGATTTCATATATCAAAATTTAACAAGGATTGATAATAACGTTTAACTGCTAAGTAATAAAGCTTGATCAGTACAATATTCTTTAAGTTATTGCTGTAACCAAAAGTAGCGAAAATTCTAAATCTAATGAAATCTAATAAAACTGAATCCTTAAATATGAAGTTTCATGTGGATCGGTTGTGTTGATTTCTTTCTTTTCAATTAAATATAAAATTTCTCAATTAGTGACTTTTACAAACACGCGTACATTCTCTCCCATAGCATCTACTTAGTTTAATCTGATAATTATCATAATCTGTTACTCAGTCATTAACAGCTAGAGCATTTTTAGATATAAGATAAAGAGCTTCGGATATATCAATGATAATTTTTATATAAAAAAAAATCACCTCAACAAAAATACATATCAAATAAAAATAGAGAATAATTAGTGATTTTGCTTTCGATTATTCTTTAGTGTCGAAGTTTCTAGAATGACGGTCCTTTTTGTTATTGTAATTACGGCGCTTTAACAATAATTCAATTAGGCTGCTTTTAATTCTACGGACTTAGTTTTATCTCTGAGTTGGACCAAAACCCTGAGGATTTTCTTTTAATATCCGATATGCCACTAAAATTTCAACCAACTATAAATCTTTTTTTTTAATTATCTTCAACAAAAATGAACGAATGTATCTCGATTTCTTTAACATTTTTGCAGTATTTAAATATTTTTTTCGTTGTAAATTGAAAGTGTTACAAAATTTACCTCAAACTTATTAAACCCTTGAAAGTTATATTTTTTCCAGTGTAAATACAAAAAAGAAGATATATTAGCTTACACATCATTCAAACCAAATATTCATCTTTTTGGTGGAGTTAATTTTTTTTATTATTTATTTAATAGTTGCTCGAATAAAAATTGAAATAAACATATAAATATTTAGTTTATTTTTTTATATTAAAAAGAAGTACTGTATGCTTTGTTTGTTTCAAAACAACAACTTGAAGAACAAAGAAATAAATTTTACCTAATTACCTAAGGGAAGACAGGCTTACGAAATCAGTAGCAGATTATGTTGTATTATCATCCGAATCTTCTGAATGGCTAAAAAATAACAATGGATGAGACCAAATTATTCACAAGTGACATCCTGGAACAGCTGTTTCACGCTCGTTGGCGATCATCAGCCAGGAGAAGTCACAGTAAACAACAAGGTCTCCGTATGAGGCTAGGATGAACAATACATCGGAAACGCAGTGGTGCCTCAAGGAATAAATTACACAATGAAAAAACTCACCAATGAAAAAACGAGTGAGAAAATCCATGTGCCACAAAGAGCGGCCTCTGCGCTTCCGATCTATTGTTCATTCTAGCCTCAGTAGCGAGACCTTATTATTTACAGTGACTTCTCCTGGCTGATGATCGCCAACGAGCGTGAAACAGCTGTTCCAGGATGTCACTTTTGAATAATTTGGTCTCCTCCATTGTTATTTTTTAACATTTCAAATGCGCAGTTTGAAGTCTTATACTTTAAAAAAAAATCACTGAGGCCGCTCTTTGTGGCACATGGATTTTCTCACTTGTTTTTTTATTGGCGAGTTTTTTCATTGTGTAATTTATTCCTTGAGGCACCACTGCGCTTCTTCTGAATGGCTGTTCCTTGAAATTCGATAGATACATTTGCAAAAGACAATCAGGATTGTGAATTCCCGAAGGAATTTTGCGTGTAAGGATGGAAAAAATTTCCATAATAAAAAAAATAAAAAAATGGAGGCGTTCCTTTTATAATCCATTTTAAATTTGCGCATGATATCGATTGATTAGATTTCGGCTGACTTAAATGATAAATGGTAATTTTGAGACAACGCAAATGTATTCGATGGGTATACACCTGTAAATTTTTGTTTGTATTTTTTTTCTTGTATTAAAAAAATTTACTATCCGATAAAAAAAAAAAAAATTAGAAGTGTTAAAGTCATGTGAACGCATTCCGAAAAATGATATTAATTATGAAAAAGAATAATTTACTTAATTTATCTCAATTCTTCATCAAATGCTTTTAGGATTCATACGCTTTTGTTTTTTGAACAACCGAATTCAGGAGCTTTGATTATTTCGAGTTCCTGATTCATGCGCTCCTGGTGGCAAAAAATGAAAGCTTTCACTTCAGAACGTTGTATCTTTTACAACGTCAACTAAATAGAAAGTTCTATGGAACGAGTTTTGTAGCAAAAACCGCAAATAAGGTGATACGTTGTATTCCGAGTCCGATAACCTTACATTTACATATCTAACACTTCATTAAGAACTCTCCTATCGGCTTTGTATGTAATGAATAAGATGTAAATGAATAATAAGTGTTGTTTTGCATAAAAATACGAATCCTAATAGAGTTAAGGACAATCATTGCTTTTGTGATGTCAATGGAATGAATACCACATGTCTTTCAATGGCGTTAGATTTCGGCTAATGTAGTCCATAATAACTCATCTATAACCAACGCCAAAGGGAAAGCGTTTTAAATGCAATTTCAAGCCGAACTAAAGTCTGCTCTATGATCTGTCTGTGTTTGTGTGATCAAACAGACACTTTCCTAAAGAAATCTATTTAATAGAAGTTGAAACCAGATAACATCTTCATTCCCACGTAAAGTTAATAGGATCGTTTTTTAAAGAATTTTAGAAGATATATTTCCTGAGCTTCTTTATTATAATTTTAGTCTATATTTAAAGGGGGAAAATGTAAATGATTGAATTTGGATCAACTAATACTTTCCCAATGTTATCAGTGTGAGATTTTCACAATTCCAATTTTCAAATATGCTTTGTTTAGATTTTGTTTAGGTTTCATAAAGGTTGATTAAATGGATTAAATCAACTAGATACAGGCAGAGGATTGACTTAACAGCATTTTAGGTCCTGGAAAAGAATTGCGCTACGGCCGTTAATGCCACCTTAAAATTAAACATTTTTTTTAGACATTATTCCTCCTTTGAAGTTAGAACATTAACAATTTGTAATAAAATAATGTGTATATTATAATAATACTGAGTACATTCAGTATTTTTAAGAACATACACTGTAAAAGAGCATTCATTGAATAATATCTTCAATAATAATTTTTTTTTTTTTTTATTCACTTAAATACATAATTCAGATCAAAATAAATCCCTACCAACGGGTGCTGTGAATTTTACTACAAATTCTTTTAACAATTATATTAATCATTAAAACTTAAAATATAGAAAAATTAGTCATCCCTTTCAATTCAAACAATTTGAATTTCCTTTCAATTTTTTTTTTTTTTTCACAATAAAAATTCACTTAATACAACAATATCTTTCAAATATTTTATTATGCAATATGAATTACTGGTGATCTTTCCTTAACAAAAAGGTTGATAGGAAATTAATTATTTGATAACAATAGAGATACTGTTATTGTTTTGCAAGGGTAGGAACAATATGCTGAAGCAAGAGAAGTTTGATTGTTATATTAGAAAACTTGGTTGCTTAGTGACAATAATAACTCGGAGAAGATTATAAAACTTGCCGATGAACGATGGAACTGAAGGTAGAAGTGTATTCTATCAGCAGGATAGAATCAAGATGTCTCAGATTCAAGTTAAGTCCATGAAGATGCACAACTGAGGACAAGCGACAAAAGTAGAATTATTTATTGTGGAATTAAGAATAGTAATTTTACTTGAACAATTAATTAATTAGTAAAGTACTAATCGTTTTAATTTTATTTCCTGAATCAAGAAGGAAATAGTCCGACGTTCGAGACCCAAGGCGATAAGCCTAGACGATTACAAAGAAGCAAGTACAAGTCAGAATGGGTCCTAGAATTTTCCTAAAAAAAAGCATAGCCATTTCAACGATACAAGGGATGCTACGCAGTGTAAACTTCTCACAGATCAATAGAGGGTAATTAAGAAGAAGACAAAGTAAGGGACTTTTATAACTTTGTTTATTACCACTGAGAAGACAACGTTTTGTGCATCGGAATTATTATTTTAATTCAAGTGTAAGTCAAGATAAACTAAAGAGGAAAAGTATATCATTAAAGTTTAAAGTTTGAACTGATACACCCTAGTGAAAAGTTATAACGTTAATGCTGGAATAATTGAACGTTAATAGTATTAACTATAAAGTATTACAAGATAAATAGTTAATATAAGAGTAACAGTAAACAGAACATTTACTACGTATTAAAGTGAAATTTTCCAGAAGATATTATAGATCATTCAGTGAAAATAATTTTCCAAGATAGACTTTCCTACTGATGGAACGATAGTAGGGTTACGAATTTTCCTATGTGAACTGATACTATAGAACAGTTACTAGATTATTTCTTATGAAGCTTGAAGTTAAAATATTTCAAGAAGGGGATAATTATATCAAAAAGATATATGTATTTAAAGCATTAAGATCATCTTAGATATAAACGTTATTTTTGCAAATGTTTACCAAGTATTACAGTGCTATTTATTCTATGATAATAATTTTATGCCATATCCTTTATTACTAATTAACAGTCATCAATATAATTAACTTTGCCACACATAAATATATATCAAAATTGTATATAAATAAATAAATCACAACAATTCAGTTGATGATGAATTCACCACGGGGCCCCTGAGCAAACGTCCATGCATTGAGACGGTACTTTCTCCACCGTAAAACCTAAAAATGGTCATGCGGAACTTAGTGAGATCTCATAATTTCAATAAAAAAATCAAATATGAACGGAGACATGTAAAAGATCTCTGTGACACCTTCAGCATGGCCTAACAGAATTATTTTCCTGTGTTAAAAAGTATCGTAGTAATTTACAGTTGGTGTCCACATGCTTCCTAAATCCACAACTGTTTTCGGTCAAGATTTGGTTTCCTACTTTCGTTTTTGCCTTCGAAATGGATTGGAGAGTTTAATTAGCCATCATCGAAGCAGTGTGCGATTTGTAGGGGTGGATGGGGGAATTTCCCCCCCCCCCCCCCAATGGCTTCGACCATCTCAACCTCTGGATATTAACGATATATCCCAGGCAGGGCCGTAGCTACCACCGGGGCAGCCGGGGCGATGCCCCGGGGCCCCCGAGCAAAGGGGCCCACGAAAGAAGGGGGATATTGTTTTTTTTTTTTTTTTACGAAACCATAATCAATTGTTGCCCCCTTATTTTTTTTTTTTTTTTTGGTTGTTAAAATAAGATTGCCAAGGGCCCCGCACCCTCCTAGCGCCGGCTCTGCCCAGGGGCCCCCAATCCTCTAGCTACGGCACTGATTCCCAGGGATGATTATTTCTCACCCACTGGATATGTTAAATTTACATAAAATTTAATTGTTTATTAAGAATCTTGTTTCGCTGAAATAAAATTAAAATTTGTATTTTTCTGGGATAGGAATTAATCTGTCTTTATTTCTTCTGATATTTATCGACTATCAAAGGAACAAGTTACAAATTGAAACATTTTCAAATCTGCCTTTTATCTCAATAAATTGTCCTCCAGCATATTGCTCCAATGCAGAAAAGTTTGCGTCAAAATTGATCAAGTCTAAACATCACAGTGCCCTGGATAAACCAATAGGAAAACCACCCAAGGAACAACATTCATCTCTTCAACTGAGTTATGTAAGTCTCATATTTTATTACATGTTGATTTCAGGAATTACAGGACCAAAGAATGTTATTTTTTTTTAAATAACTAAACCAATAAATATATTTTAAGAAATCATAATTTAATGGAATAATAATATGTTAGGCCTGTCCCTTTGTAACACGTAAGCTTCTGTGTGCCTGTTAGTCAGTTTCCAGGAGAGGCATAGTAAACATATTTAAAATTTTAATTCTGATAGTGAACCATCCCCGCCCCCTCTAGTAAAATCCCTGCATCGAAGAATAGTCGATTATATTCAGTTATTGCAGCTGATTATAAAATGTTTAATTAATTTAGATTCTCTACATTTAGTTGAGTTGTATTCTACAAATTCTATTTAATTTGCATTACAATTATAATGAAATTAATGAATATGTTTAATTCAAACTGTATAATAAAGATTACGAAATTTCTTTAGGAATCTTGAGATATAAAAATCTAAATTAGTAATTTATAACTATAGTAATTATAAGTAAACTAGAAAACACTCAGAACACCAAATGAGAGAATCTTCTCTTTAAGAACATTGTTGTGTCTTTACTTTTTCTTACGGCTTTAAGTTAAGTAACAGGAATTCCAATGGAAGCGTTCTTTTACTTTGTTGAAACACAAAGAACGGAGGAAGACAGGCAATGCTTGTGTAAATATTTGGAAACATACTAAGTGAAAATCTTATTTGGTCTTTGAGAGGAAGAATTTCTATTCCTTTGAGGCCTTTGCTCATACGGGTAGTTAAATATCTACTTCATAAAAAATATTGTCTCATTGAACATTCATATTCTTCTTCAGTTCTCTTCTTCATATTCGAATGAAAATATTAAAAATTGATTCTTTACTTTCCTCTGATTCAATGGAAAAATAATGAATCTATTTTTATTTTCAAGACGCTATTAATTATTTACATCTATACCTTTTCCACCCAAGTTATGTTTGTGGTAATTTCTTCCTCTAAAACCCATGTTCTTTCATTTCTTTTTTTTTTTTCTCCAATGTCTTTGTGGCGAGGAGATGGTAGCATAAAAGATAAAAAAAGAAGCTCTTATCTAAAACAAAGAAAAGCTTTTATCCTAAGCCTTGCTAAGTCGAGTTGCTCTACACTGTGTGGGTTGTTCTTCGTCTACTGGTACTTTATACCACATTAGCCGCTTGTATTAAGTGGTTAGCTGCCAAGATAAAGTGAACTTCTCCTGCTATGACGACGCAATTCGCCCTATCATGAGAGCGGATCCAATTACACAAATTGCCTACAGCAGAGCTGGACGACTGACTGCAGGTGACGGCGAAGTTCGTCACTTTTAAGAGAGCAAGGAAGAGAGGAGAGAGGAGATTAATTAATGAAACGGAAGAATGATGAGATTGTGCCAAACTCGAACACTTACTGACCTCGCTTACAAGTTTGCAGTTGCATTCCGTATTGTATTGTACTTATCGAGTTATTATGTAATATAGCGTTATCTAAAAAAAAATCACTATGAACTTTCA